>APFE031066368.1:163062-191486 GCA_000404065.3 Pinus taeda
ATGGTTGCTATTGCTACAGGAATTCAACATCACCGTGTTAGATAGACCAGGTAAAGAAAACCAGGTGGCAGATTTCCTCTCTAGATTGCAAAACCAAGGTGAGGTTGTTCCCATTGAAGACTCTTTTCCCGATGAACATTTATTTGCCATTTCTATAATCAATCCTTGGTATGCTGATTTGTCTAATTACTTGTCTACAGGAAGGACCCCTCCACACTTTACCACAAAGGAAAAGAAAAGACTAGTTAAACAAAGTGCTAGATATTCATGGCTCAATGGCGATCTATTTTACACTGGCTATGACATGATCATTCGCAGATGTGTAAGAAATGATGAGGTACTTGATATTTTAAAATCTTGCCATGTTGAACCGTGTGGTGGGCATTTTGCAGTGAAGCGGACAGCATTCAAAGTTCTAACTCTTGGATACTACTGGCCATCCATTTTCAAGGATACCAAGAAGTATGTAAAGAGTTGTGACATTTGCCAAAGAATGGGCAGGCCAACAGCTAGCGATGAGATGCCCCTTTAGCCCCAAGTTCACCTAGAGCCATTTGACAAATGGGCTCTAGACTTCATACGACCTATCAACCCATCCTCCAATGGTAAGAAGTACACATTAGTATGCACTGATTATGTTACAAAGTGGGCTGAGGCAAAAGCACTAGTAAGAGCCACTGAACACACAGTTGTCAATTTCCTATTTGAAGAGATTTTTGTTAGATACGGAGTACCCAGAGAGATAGTAACTGATCAAGGTACCCAATTCACCTCCAAGTTAGTCATGGACATTACAGACAAATATAAGATCAAGCATAGGAAAAGCACACCCTATCATCCACAGGCCAATGGGCAGGTGGAATCTACAAACAAAACTTTGGAGGGGATCATTACTAAAACCGTTGCCATGAACAGGAAGAATTGGGAGGAAAAACTCAAGGATGCACTCTGGGCTTACAGAATCACCTGGAAGGATACTACGGGCTTTACACCATATCAATTGGTGTACGGTAAGGAGGTAATGCTTCCTATTGAGTTTCAGATTCACACTTTTAAACTAGCTGCTGATTTACAGATTGACTTGGATTAGGCACAAAAAGAAAGGATCCAGCAGCTTAACCAACTGGATGAAATAAGGCAGCAAGCAGAGGAGACCACCATCCTCATGCAAAAACACAGGAAGCAGTGGCATGATGCTCATATAAAGAAGAAACAATTTAAGGAAGGTGACTGGGCTCTCCTCTTTGACTCTAAGTTTAGAGACCACAAAGCCAAGTTCACCACCCACTGGATGGGCCCTTATGAAATTTTCCAGGTTTATGACAATGGATCTGTAAAGCTCACAACTATTGATGGGGAAGTCCATTCCTTTACTGTAAATGGACATCGCTTGAAACTTTACACCAAGCCCATCAGCAAGGAAGATTTTCTACACACAGTTTCTCAACAAAGTGAGGTTGAGATACTGTAGCCCTCAGCTACAGTCTCTCTACCTTAGTATTTTCTTTCAATTTTTAAAAAAAAAAAATAAAAAAAAAAAAAAAAAAAAACAAAACACAAAAAAAAAAAAAAAAATTTAAAACATATAAATGGGTTAGATGTGAAAACCAGATTCTGGCACAATCTAACCTCGAATTCCTACTTGAAAACCAATTCGTTGGCGAGTAAGAATTCTTTTCCTTTATCATTGTTTCATGTTTTCAACTGAATGTTGTCTTGAGGACAAGTCAAAAATTTTGTGGGGGAGAGAAGCATCAGTATTCTTATTTTTTTCATCTCTCCACTGTAAATTTTTAATTTTCCTCCACCATTCCAGGCTTCAATGAATAAGTTGTCCTGTCATTGTTTTCTATCAGAGGGACCTGGTTGTAAATATCATGCAGGGGGACCTGTTCTGTCCAAGGAGACCATGCTACCAGCACCAACAGAATATCAGCAGTAAGGGACCTGTTTAGACATATCAAAGGGACCTGTTAGGAGATTGATACTTCAAAAGAAAAGTCATTTCAATACATCTTCAGCAAATTTCTACAACAGCAGGATCAGGACTTCATCAGGACTTCATCAATCAAGCAACCAAGCCCAGCAGCACCTGCATGCATACAAAGAATTGCATGAACATCTTCAGCACTGCAGAGGGACCTATGCATGCCTTAAGGGACCTGTTACACAGCAAAGAAATCAAACAACAGTCAAAGCTAGCTCTACTCAGATGTCAATGCCACAACAGTCAAATAGTGTAATGTATTCCTTGTTTTTAACACTTAACTTCCTAGATTAATTTTTATGTTATTTTAATAGCTATGACTGTTAGTAATTAGTTCCAAAGGCATATTTCCATTCTCTCTTATTTCCCTAAATTCTTCCCTACCCCAATCTACTCCCTACTCTAAAATTCATACACCCCTCACTCTAATACTCCCTAAACATTCCATATCCACAACCATTACCGCCATATTCATTTATGAAATCTATCCCTTAGAAGAATACCAACAGGACACGTGGCTATCCTTTTTGAAAAATTTTTATTAATAGAATACCTTTTTATTAATAGAATACCCTTTTAAAAAAAAAAATCAAATAAAAAAAAAGGGGGTCATTATACCAAAGCAAAGGACAGCCGGCCTATTCATTTGGTTGCATGGGCCGAGTGATGATTCACCACCCAACGTACACACACCTCTCGGTGCTCCTATCACAACGTTCATACAAGTAATACTGTCATCATTCCTCTGTTTTGAAATTAAATGCATGCTAGATCGAGCTCATTACAAAGGAGAAAAACAGTGGTCGTTTTTATTTATTCACAGGATTATATACAGTGGTATCAAATTCCAACTACATGCGCTAGTGAATAAGCTTCCACAGGCATAAGCTCCCATAAAAAGGACCGAGGACAGAGTTTCAAATCTCATCGAGCTCCATACCAAATCGACCCAACAGCACAGTGGCCATTAAAGGAGCGATTATCTCAGGTAACAACTCAACCTCCTTGTTAAAATTCGCAAGATAGGAAGCTCGACCCTCTGTCAAAATGACAAGCCGGGTCGAGCCAAAGATATTTGATAGCTCTTAGTACCACGAGGACTGTATTTCAATCCTCAGGGACATACAGTGGTTACCATTCCTAGAAAAATTCAAAGGAAGCAACGAGGAAGTTGCCAAACAATTTGCATTCACATTCAATGGGGAGAAGGCCTTGATATGCACTTTCTCATTTAGAGTCTCAGAGGACACCATTGCCCAAGCAACAGGGGTTAGTCCAGAGGGTGAAAAATACTTCAAAACCAAGCAGTTTAAGGAAAAATCGCGGACCCAATTTATGTCCAGGTCACGAGTCTCAGCAGTAAATTGGAAGAAGGGTGTCCCACGAAGTTGGCTCGTGCATCCTTGGGACGAGATGGTTTACATCCTCCAGAAGTTCGTGACCTGTGAAGGCTGCTATAGCATCGTCTATTTGTATCACATAAAATTGTTGCTGCACAGAAAGAAACAATGCGTTATTAGCTTGCCATACTTCTTGCTACAAAGCGTAACCAAAATGCCTAAAACTGTTCAGAAGCTGAAAGGGAATGAGGATAAAAGTTTATACCATTTTGGTTTAATTAAAATCCTTATTGAAGACGAAATGAAAAGACGAGGAAAGACATGGAAGGAATTCCTCACTGCCAATCAGATTAGAGACGAGGAAGAAAAAGAAAAATCACCAGAGGACTCAGGGTTTATGAGAGATATTGATGAGGAGATTCCGGCCTCATCCAGAGCCAACAAGGTACCTGTAAGCAATGTAAGAACTAGACAGATGAGGAAAGAAGATGCAAAAAGAGCAGAACAAGACAAGGTGTTCACCACCTACTCAAGAAGGACGAGGAGGGCATCAAAAGTCCAGCCACAAGAAGAGTCTAATGTGCCTATACAGATGGACATTCAAAGCAGTGGTCATTCACCACCAGAGCCAGAAGCCAATGTGCATATTGAAATCCACTCACCCCCGGGAGCCGATATAGAAGTCAAGAGCAATAACAAGCAAGAGGGTCTCCACATCCCGGTAAGAAACAGAAGAAACTAGAGCGGCAAATCAAAAAACTAAAAGAGGAGCTCATGGAAGCCAATATGTTAGAGAAGGTCATTAAAAAGGAAAATCAAATGCTCCGTACACAGAGCAAGGAAATTCAAATCAAAAACGACAAGTTGAAAGAGCGGGTTAGTGAGATGGAAGCAGAGCAGACCGACATTTGCAAGTGGGCCACCAAGTGGTATAGCCAAAAGAAGACCCTAAAGGAAAAGTACAGAAGGCTGAAACAAGAGCTCCACGACCAAAAAGATGCCCAGGTAAAGAAGAACGTTGACACACTACTCAAGGCAGCAGAGGTACAGGCAGGAATTGAGTTTAAAGGAAGCACATCAGGGTTGGCATGAGGACATGCCAAGTCATTAAGTCGGGGAGAGATGTTGGTACCATTCTAAGACCCTTTTTCCCTCCCAAAACATGACCATTTCCTACCTTTTTCTCATCATCCATTCCTCAAATGCCTTGTAAATTAATTAATTTAATAGTTTTTAGTTGTTGAAATGCATATTAATTGATTTAGGGGTTTTGTGTTGATAAATTAGGATTTTAGGCCTAAATCACTACAGGAAGTCTCAACAACCTGTAAATGGCTTATTATGTGACATGTGGCATGGCAGCTAGGTCGGAGCTAAAGGCATGGGCGAAAAGAGGAATGTCCAAGCATGGACAAGAACCTATCCTGCATTGGAAACATTCCTCCTATATGCACGGTCAATGCTTAGTCAACTCTGGCATGTTGGCACAAAGGCAGCAACAACATTCAGTTTTTGTCCATTTGATTTTAAGTTGTTTCCTATTTTGATTTTGATTTTATGCATAAGTCGATTAGGAACATCTCTGCATTTTTACCAAAAGCAGCAATAGCCGCTATGGATAAACATCCATTTTTCAAGGGATGTAATGCATGTAATTAAAAGACCGGACCGGGACCTATGTTCGTTTACACATACACACTATCGTTTTGATATTACAGTTACGTTTTGATATTGCCACTCCCGAATAGAGCTTTTGGTTTTTCAATCTAATATCGCATACTTCGTTTTAATACTGTTATCATGGTGTGATTATCTCGGTGTGCCAGAGACGCGGACGGGCCCTGAGTGTGTGCTATACCGACATACATTTCGTTTATGTTTACATTTCGTTTATGTTTGCATTATATTCACATTGTAGTTTTAATTTTGTTTACAGTCAATTCGTTTGAATGAAACTTGAATACGATTTATAGCTTCAGAGATTTGATTGTATTGATGAATGCATTAATTAGATGTATGTACACGTGTTTGAATAAACCCTCTCCTGGATTGTGCATTGCATCCCGTAAAGGATTCGATCCCGGGGCTGTGTATAAAACATTGATATGAATAATGGTTATGAATTTTCCTTTACATGCCTTCATTAAATATTCATGATTGTTGAATGAAATTGAACAGGGGTTTCATGTTGGTGTCTCTGTAAGGGGACCGAGCCTTTCAAGATAGTCATATACAGCATATTGCAGATTGCATTTTAGCTGTTAATAGCATATGATTTAATGCTTAGTTAAGACTGTGATTGCTAGTTTAACAATAGATTTAATCCCAGCATTGTACTTAGGAGTCATAGGTTTAAAGTAGATCCTTTATGCTTATATATTTTATGCACACGCCTCTAAGTAAACGTACCCTAGTTGACAATTAATTCTGACCGATCTAACACCCCTAGATAGGACACTACAGTTACAGAAGGAGAATCGACGCAGGCGGGAGAAGAATCAAACAAGCATAGGGATCGAATGGTTAAAGTCATGAATAGAGACAGTCGAAAGGAGGGAGAGGATATTGGATAAGAATCAAAACGACCAAGAGATACAGTGAACAGTGAACCCTGAGAGGAGGACTGAACACAGAGAAAAGTAAAGCCAAGCAGAGGAGACAAAGGGCTGAGCTGACGACAAGCAACATCGAGAACCAGAGAGCTTGAAGATTCAAGCCTTCCCATCGAGGAATCTGTCCAGACTGAGCATCACATTTGGCTCTTTCCACAGTAGACCAAGGGTCACAAAGCTAGTAGGAAGTAAAAGAGTCTGTGAACTCTAAGTGGCTTGGGGAATCCAAGAACCACCCTGCCAAGCAAAATCTGCTATTAGGAGAACTCATATTGATTCCTTGTATTGTAATCTCTCTGTTGCAAGACACAATAAAACAAGGCTATCACTGAAGCTGGACCAGAGACGTAGCCCTCGAAGAATAGGGTGAACTCCTTATTAAAAAATGTTTGTGTCTTTGTGTTTCTTATTATATTTCTCTATTGTCTTTCCATTTAAAATGTCTGTGTATTGGCAATCTGATCGATCTGTTATTTCAATAACACAAAACGCACACCAGCATATGAGTCTGTAATACCTTTTGTTTAATAAATATTCAATTGAGGTCACTCATAGGGTGATTATCAGATTAGGTGGTATCAGAGCTTTAGGCTGTAAGGTTAGACAAGCTTGTGCTGGTTTAGCTGTGAATTCTCACTACATCAAAGCTCAAATTAGGAGAAGGAGAGTTGGTGGAAACTAATCCTGAAATTGGGAGAGTCTATCCTCGGAAGACAATGTCAGAAGAAGGTTCTATAGGGCCAGACCCTCAATTCATAGAAAGTTTCCTAGCTATAAATTCTATGGTAGAGGAAATGTATAGGGACTTTAGAAAGCATAAAGATGAGGACTCATCAGGCTCTAAACAAGATAAAGAAGAATATGAATCTCATTCCCGTGACCACTAAAAAGGAAAGGGGAAAGAAGAAAGCTTTCCTACACATCCTAATAGCCCTGTGCATAATAAGAAAGCATCCTTGATTAAACGAGATGTTAAATTTTATTTTCCTATATATGATGGAGAACTAAATGCTGAAAAGTTGGATAATTGGATTAGACAAATTGATGTGTATTGCAGAGTACAGAACATAGACTCGGACAAGAGTAAGATTCAACTGGCAAGCCTACACTTAGGAGGCACTGCCTTGGTTTGGTGGGAAGGAAGAACCTAAGCTAATATGAAGAAGCATGGTAAGACCATCTCTGTCTGGAGTGAATTTGTTGTTGCCATCAAAAACCAGTTCTATCCATTGGCCTATATGCAACAAGCCATGATGAATTGGAAAACTCTTCGGCAGTTGAAAGGGAAAAGTGTGCAAGGGTATACTCAAGAATTTAGAAAGAGAGCATTGATGTTTGGCATCTCGTTAGACTCACCAAAAAATCTTTTGAATTACATTGGTGGTCTACACAGCTACATGACGCATACCATCCTCATGTTTAATCCCACTAGTATAGATGAGGTATCCGTACAAGTGACTCATCTAGAAGCTAGAGGAAAGAATGGGAATCCAGAAGTTGGGGGACCATCCCAACCCACTGTAAGCAAGAGCAAGGAGAAAAGAAAGCAGATGTGGAAAGCAAGGAAGGCTAACACTGCACATCAAGGCAAAGCTTCATGCACTCACTCTAAAAAGGAGGGGCATGATGATGAGCATTGTTGGATTCTACATCCAGAGCTGAGACCTAAGAAGTCTGAGGGAAAGAAGAAGAAGACCGCTACAGCTATTCAGAGAGATTTGGGGTCAGACTCAGGAGATGAAACAATCATTGCGGCCACAGGTATAAAAGGTAAGAATTCTGAAGCATCTACTAGTAATTCTGCTCAATCTGTTATTGATTTAGAACATGAGAGAAAAAGGCATGAGCTTTTCCATATTCGAGTTGTTTCCAAAAATCAAAAGATTGATACTTTGTTTGATAGTGGCTCACAAGTAAACCTAATTTCTGAAGCAATATATTAGCAACTACACCTCGTAAGAAAACATACCCATTAGGATGGTTGAATGATAAAGCACAACTACAAGTGACAAGACAGTGCAAACTCAAGTTTTCCTTTCGGTCAGCATTTGTAGATGAGGTTGAGTTAAATGTAATTCCTTTGGATATATGTGGAATTGTTTTAGGAAGTCATTACTTGTATGATAGAAAGGCTATTTTCTATAGAGGTGAGAACAAGTATCTACTTGTTAAAGATGGAATCAAATACTTTGTAAGAGCTCACAAGCTCAAGAATAATTATACTCTCATAAACTCGTGACAGATGAAAAGAAAGATAAATTCATGCAAACAGTTCTTACTGATGGTTGTAAAGGAAAAGACACCTGATAAAACCAATGTATTTGAGGGATATAATGTTGATCAGCAAGCTGATATAGAAAAGATTGTTTCAAAGTATGATGTCTTATTTCAAGAACCTAAAGGTTTGCCACCCAAAAAGGGAATAGTACATGATATTATTTTGCAGCAAGATGTTTCTTTGCCTAACATTGGGATGTACAGGTTGTCTACTTTAGAGAATTCTGAAATCAAGAAGGAGGTGCAGGAGTTGCTCGAGAAAGGGTTCATCAGGCCTAGCACATCACCATGTGGGTCACCAATTGTTTTGGTGAGAAAGAATGTTCATTGACTACCGAGCACTGAATAAGATAACAATAAAAAATTGTTATCCCCTTCCTCGCATAGATGATCTTTTAGATCAATTGGAGGAAGTTGTTTATTTCACCAAGCTGGATTTGCACACTGGATACCATCAGGTCAGAGTTGCAGAGCAAGATGCATGTAAGACTACTTTCAAAACAAAGCAGGGATTGTATGAATGGCTATTTATGCCTTTTGGCTTGACCAATGCCCCTGCTACTTTCATGAGATTAATGAATGATGTACTCAGACCTTTTCTTGATGATTTTGTTATTGTGTATCTGGATGACATTGTGATTTTTATTAAAACGTGGGAAGAGCATTTAAAGCATGTTAAGCAGACATTAGATGTTTTGAAAAGAGAAAAACTTTATGTTAAACTCTCCAAATGTGAATTTGGCAAAACCTCTCTAAATTATTTGGGTCATATAGTAGGGGGAGGTGAATTTAAAATAGATCCCTCTAAAGTGGCAGTCATCATGAACTGGCCTAAACCCAAGTATGTTATAGAAGTGACAAGCTTCTTAGGAGCAGCACAGTATTGGAGGAAGTCCATTTCAAATTTTTCCTCAATTGCAGCTCCCTTACATGCTTTGACATGATTGAACAAGGTGTTTCAGTGGGGAGGCAAATAGTAGAAAGCCTTCGACACCTTGAAAGAAAAAAATAGTAGAGTACATGTACTAGCACTGCCAGATCTACAGAGACCATTTGAGATCCAAACTAATGCGAGTGACTATGCCATGCGAGCAGTGTTGACACAGCACGGTAAACCCATATGTTATCATTCTGAGACTTTTAATCCTGCAGTAGTTAACTATCCTACATATGATAAAGAATTGTATGCATTATTTCAAAGTGTGAAAAAGTGGAAACATTATCTAGTGGGAAAAGAAACAGTAATACATACTGATCATCAACCACTTCAATATCTACACTCCCAAACTAAATTGCAGCAATCAAGACATTATAGACGGATGGGGTTTCTACAATAGTTTCATTTAGTCATCAGATATAAAAAGAGCATACATAACAAGGTTGGAGACATGTTATCTAGACCCATTATAAATGCATCTACCCTACTTAAGCATAATTATGTGTTGCATGAAAGCTACATAGAACAATATTCTCAGGATATGGACTTTAAATATGTAAATGCAACTTTGAGTCAAGGCAAAAGAGTAGAAGAATTGGACTATCATATGAAGGACTGACTCTTATATCATTGTGGGAAACTCTGCATTCCACGAACTAAGAGAGAAAAGATAGTTAGGGAAGCACACACTTTTCTGATATTAGGTCACTTTGGGGTAAGCAAAACAGTTGCACAACTGCAAAGGTTCTGCTATTGGCCGAAAATGAGTGAGACAGTTTCTAGATATGTAAAGGAGTGTGCCATGTGTGCTAAAAGCAAGCCCAACAATAGAAAACTAGGCTTATACACTCCCTTGCCAATTCCTTCTCACCCTTGGGAAAGCATTTCCATGGATTTTGTTGGAGGACTCCATAAATGTAGGAAAGGTCATGATTATCTATATGTTGTTGTGGATAGGTTCAGCAAAATGTGTATTTTAATTCCCTGTAGTAAACAAATTACAACTGAGCAAATTGCAAAGTTATTCTTTGAACATGTATGGGTTCATTTTGGATTACCCACTTCTACTGTATCTGATCGAGACACCCGATTTGTGGGGAAGTTTTGGTCAATTCAGTGGGAACTAATGGACACCAAATTAAAGAAAAGCACAACTTTTCATCCACAAACAAATGGCTAGACAGAGGTAGTTAATAGGACAATTATCCAATTACTGAGAGGATATTGCAGCAAACATCCTGAGCTTTGGGATGAGCACTTGTGCTATGTGCAACATGCTTACAATAGAGCCAAACATTCTTCTACACAGAAATCTCCTTTTGAGACCTACTTTGGTTTCATACCAAGGTCTCCTTTGGATTTTTTCTTTGGTAAAGATACCATGGTTGATAGACACAACGATGTGGACAAGGAAACTAGGTTCATTGAACAGATCTAAGATATCCACCAGGCAGTACAGGAACAACTAGAAAAGAGCCAGGCCAAGTACAAGGCTAGGCTTGATAAGCATCGGATGGAGCATATTTTTCATGTTGGAGACCAAGTGTGGCGGTATATCAACAACGACAAAATGCAAGGTGAAGGTAAAAAGCTAAAACCTATCAGGTATGGACTCTTCAGGATACTTGACAAGGTTGGTGAGAATGCTTTTCGCCTTGATCTGCCAAATTACATGCATATCTACTTAGTCGTGAACGTAGATTCCGTGAGGTTATTTGAACCTTTAATGATTGGCGATCCTGAAGAGCAAATTCAATTTCCTTCTGTTGATGACCTGCTACCTGAATACCTTAATGAGTTATAGGAAGACACAGTGTTGGACAGGAAGGTAAGGACGACGTGTAGTGGACAGGTGGCATACCTTAGGATTGGGCTTAAAGATTTGAAAATGAGCAGTGAAAAGTGGATTGATATTGGACAAGTGAGACAATAGTTTCCTCACTTAGTCGATGTTTGAAGAAAACCAACTTTTGGTGGTCCAAAAACTTTTTCAATAGGGAGGCCATGATCTTAATCATATCCACAAAATATTGTCAAGAACCTTGACTGTATCGAGTTGAACAAATCTCTAATGAAATCCACAACAGCATCAAAAACACCTTGAACTAGTGGCCATGGCAACCGACACAGAATGACGAGGACCTCGGTCAAAATGCACTGATCGAGGCCCATGGAGACTATGCAGGAGGTCAAAACAGCCCCTGGGAGCCCCGGATCGGGAAAGGGAGGCGATTAATCGCGGATCACTTGGTAAACATGGCTGAAACGGGGAAGCCTGAAGCACGCAGTCACATTGGGAGCCAGAGAATCGTGGGCGGGGAAAGAAAAAGCGCTAAAGGACAATGGCGGGACCCGCGCCCTGGAAACTGCTGGTTTTGATCGTGGTGCCCTTGAATGGTAAGAGGTTTTGGACAGGAGCAGAGCGATCCCACTCAGCGATCGACGCGTGGCAGCGGAGGTGAGAGAAAAACTATTGTGATTGCGCATTATCAGTCCAGCAAGTCAATCGCGCTCAACGTGCGTATGACATTGGATCTGGAGGAGCCCAGATCCGATAGCTGAGATTGCACTTGATGGAAAGAAGGGGAATCGACAGGGAATTAAGCCATGATTTAAAGGGATTTGGAACCCGTTTGACCACCATGGTGGATAAAGAACGTCTCTGCAACATAACCGAAGAAATGAATCGACGAGTAGACTGGTACTGTTCCGATGGGGACATGTGGCACTTCTCGAGCATTCATGTTGACGCCGAACAGGGAATTCCAAGCGCAACTACAGAAGGAGAATCGATGCAGTTGGGAGAGGAAATGAATAGGCATAGGGATCGAATGGTTAAAGCCATGAACAAAGACAGTCGAAAGGAGGGAGAGGATATTGGAGAAGAATCAAAACAACCAAGAAAGACAATGAACAGTAAACCCTGAGAGGAGGACTGAACACAAAGAATGGTAAAGCGAAGCAGAGGAGACAGAGGGCCGAGATGACCACAGGTAGCATTGAGCTCCAGAGAGCTTGAAGATTCAAGCCTTCCCATCAAGGAATTTGTCCAGACCGAGCATCACATTTGGCTCTTTCCACTGTAGACCAAGGGTCACAAAGCTGGTAAGCAGTAAAAGAGTTTGTGAACTCTGAGTGGCTCGGGGAATCCAAGAACCACCCTGTCGAGCAAAATCTGTTGTCAAGAGAACTCATATTGAGTCCCTGTATTATAATCTCTCTACTACAAGACACAATAAAACAAGGCCACCACTGAAGCTGGACTGGAGACGTGGCCCTGGAAGAATAGGGTGAACTCCTTATTAAAAATTGTTTGTGTCTTTGTGTTGCTTACTGTATTTCTCTGCTATCTTTCCATTTAAAATGTCTGTGTATTGGTAATCTGATCGATTCGTTGTTTCAAGAACACAGAACACACACCAGCACATGAGTCTGTAATACCTTTTGTTTAATAAATCTTCAACTGAGGTCACTCATAGGGTGATTATCAGATCAATAGTGAACACAATAAGCACACACGAAGTGAAGACTTCGAGCATAGCTGGAACATGGTCACAAGCATGCCTTAGACGACAACATGCATAACTTGAATGAAATGCACAAGCAAGGTTGATGCAAAGACTTACACGGGCTCACAGAGTTGACCTGGGGGTGTGTATTCATCAAGCAAAACAATCAAGGGAGGCTCTAAAATTGGGTGCAAGCCTAAATTTTGGAGGGTGGTTGTAACTGCTAAAGCACTTGGCGAGACATTGGTATAACTCCAGGTTCTTTGTTTTGGTTCATGTCTACCACAGGGCCTTGATCTTTTGGGGATTATTGAATCATTGTGTGGGTTACTTCAGCTTCCTCAGTTACCCCATGGACATGCATGGTTCACCCTTTTCCAATTCAATCTAGCACAATCAAAGGTTCAGCTTGATCTCATTGTTTCAAATTCAGGAAGGATAGTTTAGCTTGCGAGTTGAAGATTTTCAAAGTATAAGTTGTCATCTTTGGTGTCGCGTAAATTTCTCCATAGAGTCACGCAGGAACACATAAATTTCTCCACTACCAGTGAGCCTAGTCAGTACCCCGATGGAGTTGCATGCTTCACCTCTCTGCGCAAGAAGCCTTTCTCTTCTTTCGCCTTTGTTAGGTCCCTATACTACTAGCGTAACCCCTTATTGTTATTAGTACAACCCCCTTATTATATTGTTGTGCCCATGTAGTCCCCATATTTTTATTATTCTGCCCCATAGAAGCCCAGTATTTTTATTAGTGTAATGTAAAGGAGGTTGCCCCCTCGAAGAGGCTTATTTCTAAGGCGTTGATCTATCTTTTATATCTTTTTGTGAGCTAGTTTCATAACACCCTTTGTATTTTTTTAAGAGGATTGTGCATAGGCACTTATTTATTTTTGAGGTGGAAGAAGGATTCCAACTTATTGAAAGCAAAAGAGGTTGTTCCTTCAGAGAAGCATGTATGACCTCTAACATAAGTTTGCTCATTTAGATTTTCCCCTTCTCCGTTCCTACTTGTTGGATGAACTTAAACACACAGAGTAGAAAGTTGAGTACAAGCATGGAGCTTTCCAGTGTGGACATAGGTTCATGGTTGGACCAAAACTTCCCTTGTAGGTGGTTTGTATTTTTTTTTGAGAGTTCATCGACCAAAGGTTACAACCAAGCACAAAGAAGATGGACATAAGACTAGCGAAGTGCTATAGTGTCACAAGTTTCTTCAAATTTCAGCCACATACTCTATTCAAAAATCAGAATGTAGTAGTTGGCAGCACTTATCTCCAGAAAAGAAATAGTAATATATGAAGAAAACAAAACAAACATAAACAAAAATAGTAAGCAGAATCAAACAAAGTAAAAACAAAGATGATAAGCAATGCAAACAAGATGAAAACAACAAGTATCAAGCAGACTATTTACATGGCATGGACGCAGCCCGACCTACTGAAAATAATGCTTGAGATCTTGCCCATTAACAAGAAGGTTGTCAATCGTCTCGTCAAGTGATCGCAATCAATACGTGTGTGGGTGAAGCTTCTCGTGAACTATGTGCGGGCCAATCCAGAGGGACTGGAACTTCGTATGTTTGCCTTTGTCTTCATGGGGCTTATCCAATTTTAGAACTAAGTCACACACATTGAATTTAGCTTTCCCTTTGGACTTCTTATCAAACCATCTCTTGATATGGTTTTGGTGGAGTGTGAATTTTTCTTTTGCTTTCATCCTTTCTTCTTGAAGCTTATGGAGAGCTGGCAAGGCTTGCCTTGGGATTCTTGGGAAATCTGAAGTGCATGCAGGTAGATATTTATCAGAAGGATGGCTTCTTTAACATAAACCAGGAAGTATGGTGAGGTACTTAGAGAGGGATTAGGTGTTACAAGGTTAGCCCATAATGCATTCATCAGGGTGGTATGCCAGTTATGTTGCTCAGATAAAATGGTCTTCTTGATTATATGGATGAAGTTTTTATTCATGGATTGTACTAGACCGTTTCCTGATGGGTAGTATTTTGATGAATTGTTTAGCACAATACCACTCTGTAATGGAAAGTCATAGAGTTTCAAAGATGAAAAATAAGTTTCATATTAAAAAACAAGTGATACCAGAATGCCAAAGCGTGAGATGATATTCTGTTGGAGGAAGCTGATGACCTCCTAGTCATTCACTTGCGTGAGCAAAACTGCTTCTATCCACCACATGAAGTAGTCAGTTGTTGTTAGGATATAGCATGTTGTTTTGACGAATGAGGGAAAATTTCCCCAATGATGTATGGGCCCCACTGTTAGAATGGTTCAGTCACTGCAACAGGGTGCAGTGGTGTTCCTAATATTTGTGTTATGTTGGTTCATCACTCACAAGCTGGGAACTTGCAGGCATAATCATGTGCATCCTTGAACAATGTGGTCTAGTAAAAACCAACTCGAATAGCTTTGTGTGCAGTGGTATTTACTGCGAAGTGATCCTCGGTGGGTCCGTCATGCAGATCTTGAAGTACCTTCTTGGATTCATGTGCCTCTAAGCACCTGAGCAAAACTCCATTATTTTTCTTTCTGTAAAGCACTCCGTGCACCAACTCATATAATAAGGCTTTCAAGTGCAAGGCCCTCTTCTGTCCGATAGAAAGGTGAGAGGGTATGGTGTCGTGCTCAAGGTACTAGTGCACATATGCATACCAAGAGGTTCCATCTTCAGTGGGCATTGCTCACCTTATGTCATACATCTCAACCTCTTGCTCCCAACAACAAGCTCTTGTTCGTTCTTTGGATCATCCATTACCTTAGCTGCAAGTCTACATAGCCCATGTCCTTTGATCATGTGCACTAGCTTGATTTCAAGATCATATTCCTGCAAGCCAATCATCCAGTTCACACGTTGTTCACCCAGCACTTGTTGTACAAGCAATGTGCGGACTGCTGGGTGGGGGATGAAGACTATGCATTGTTTTTTTGGTAAGTAGGGCCTGTTAACACCCAGATTGTTACCTATGACTCCCAAGGGAATACGGCCGGGGTAACCACTAACCAATCTTTGGACTACAGCTTCTAGCCCAGCTATAATCAGAGAGGGCTCTCTTTGTTAGGTTTATCTCTATTCTATGGAGATTTTAGGCTAGTTATGAAGTGAAAGGTTTCTTTGATTTATGTTCGGTTGGGAGGATGTCTTTCTGAAACTTTAAAATTGTGGTTCTGCAGGTGAAATTAATCCATTAGGCAATGGAGTCTGTGGTTGTTAGTTATTTGAAATCTTGAGTTTGATGTAACTGGAATTACAGGGCCATTTAGATACTTCATGAAACAAACTTTAAATTGTGATTATGGAGTGTAAACAACCAGTGAAAAGCAGTTAAGAATTTTTCACTAAGCTGGGATGTGAGAAAGGGATGTATTCCTCAGGAGCAAACTTGAATTCCTGAAATAATAAATCACTCTGATGATATAGTGTGAAAGGTAGCAATTAAGAATTACACTTTCATTACCATAACTGAAGAAAATACATTTGAAATAGCTTAGATTGAGTTCAGGGTAATCTATGATTAAGTCCTTAACTATTCTTTTTCCTTGCTATTGACAGTTCAAACATGGAAACATGAAACATATATGAAAGATCAACAAACATATAACAAAGAGGTACAAGGGAAACTTATTGAGTCATGAGATACGCAGGAATCCTGCAACCTTCAGCTAAGCACCAGACAAGATCAAATAACAAAGAGCTTTGGAAATTCCATCATCCTTTGTATTATTTCTCTGAGAATTACAGTAGAAGAGGAGCAGAATAGATATGAAAAATATTTCCTACATCCAATGTCCAACCCCTGCTAACAAATGCGAGGGGGAATATATAGCCGTCTCATACAAAATATCTCAGGCATTGAGTCATCTGAGAGTGGAAAATATCTTCTTTAACTCGTACAGAAATTGCAGATAGAAAGTTATTACAATATTTAATGAACTTTAAAGGCTCTTAACTCCTGTCAGAACAATTTTGACCTTTGGAGCTCACGGAGTCGGTTGAACACTTTATAACTGTTGAATGACGTGTCTGTGCAGCTGTGTCTTCCTGTAGCTTCTCGGCCCTGTCACCTGTGACTTCTCGTGCTGCTGTGGTGGCCGAATACTTGTGCTGAGTTGGCTCAACCTCTTTCTGCATACCTGCTGATGTGTCTTTATCTTCCTGTGTATGAAAATTTAATTATTTTCAAAAAGTAATAACATAATTACTGAATTTGATTTAACAGTAATTGTATCAAATTTTCCCACACATCCGGTGTAGGCAATTGATGCTTCAAAATTGACCCCATGGTCTCATCAGCCTCTATATATTTGTAAAAATGAGGAGGCTCATCAAACAAATGTTTGATTTCATTCATAATAAAAAATAGACTTTCTACCCTGTTGAAAAGGGTCTGCCTTGTTATTGGTCCTGTTTCTGTTGATGAACTGGCTGCCTCTGAAATCTGATTTCTTGCAAAAGTGCTCACTCTCTTAGAATATTTCTCATGTGAGAGCAACTTTCCTGATGGCTCCAGCAGGCTAGGTAGACCCCTGTTTTGCAATGCCATAAACCTGTTCTGGAACTTGTTGATGTCTGCTTGCATATCCTGGACTCTTCTTTCCAAGGTTTGAATCAGGTTTCTCAATGTCAGGACCCTTTTTATTAGTGAGATGGTCTCTGTCCTGTTTCCAATTCCCATTTTAATGAGTTGGGAGCTTGTTCTGTAGTTTAGCACATTTATCATTCTAGTGGCAATCTCAGGCATACTGCCTAGAGATGCCCTTGCCCGTTGTATCTCTCTGTGTGCTTTGTCAATGAGCGTTATTTGCTCATGGATGGCCTCAATATACTACCACTGATCTGTGATAGACTGGCTAGTATGGCCCCACACGACCCTTTTGAGCTCAGATGTGACCTTGTCTAGTGTGAGCTCTTTTTCTAACTCAGTTATCCTTTTCTTGAGGGCCTTTACCTCCCTCTCTCTTTCAGCCACATTTTGCTTGGACTTGTCATATTTTTCATTTATTTTTGCCAGACTGTCCTTGGCTTGATTTAGCTCTGACATCTGAGACTCCAAGACTTGTATTTCATTTCTCAGCTTTTCCATGTCTAGGCTTTCAGCCTGCTCTGTTGTTGGTGCTGAGGTGGCTGGTGCTGCCTGTTGTACCTGCTGGCTGGGAGGGGCAGTGGTTTGAGGGATTTCCTCAAGATTTATTGTTTGTGGAGGAGGTTGTGAAGTTTTCCCTGCCTCCTTTTGCTGTAATGCTGCCTGCAAGGTAGCCTCTGATTCCTGCAGCTTTTCTTGAGTATGGATGAGCTCTTTGTATAATGTCATGAGCATAGCAGCTGCATCCTTCTCTTGTCTGAGCTGGGCAACCTCTTCTGTTTGGGGATGAAGAGTTACTGGGATTTTCAACATCTCTCTCAATGCTCCCATATCAGCATCCCTCAGCTTCAGGATTTCTTGCACTGCCTTAACATCTTTAGGATCATGCCCAAGCTCTATTATAATTTCCTCCAGAGCTTTGATCCTATTGTCCTTAGCTTGAGAGGAAAAGCCCTTTCCAGCTCAAGCTATGCAGCGGTGGTAATTAAGCTATTTTGCAGCCTATAGTGTCACTAAGGCTTATCTGCCAAGTGGCATAGACCACTCACCCGTTTGTTTGTGCAACTCTATATGATCCTTGGGTGATGTCTTTGGACAGGACCTCCAGGTTGGTCCTGATATAATCTGCAGCTGACTGTGGTTGCTGCACTGTTGGTGTAAAATGGCTCATGATCATTTTTCCTTCATGTGCATCATATGCAGACATGAGCCTTTGTTGGTTTGTAGGAGCCATTTAAAATAGGTGATTATATAGCTGCAGCTTTAATGGTTCATTTCTGCTTTTGATGTCTTTAAACTGCTGCTTCATGCTTTTCTCACCTTCCCTTCTTTGTCCTGAGGAGCTCACTTCTCCTACTGCTGCCCTGTCTTGCTCCTGTTGGAAGGAGCTGGTTGAGGCCTCCATGCTGGGCAGGCCTGTTCCTGAAGTCTACCCCATTTGCATTTCTTCTTCAGAGAAGGGGTTTAGTCTTTGCCTCTTCTCCCCTTGGTTTGGTGATGTAGTAAGGGGAGTTTCTCTGTCTCTTTTTCTGTTCACGTCCTCCCTTTGAGGGGTTTGGAGGACGGAGGAGTCAATCCTTGAATCTTGCCTTGGGGGTGCCATTTGTGCTAGCTGCTGCTGTGTGGTCATTGGGGCCTCTGATGTCTGTTCTCTATGTGCCTGTTGCTCTTTTTGCTGTTGTACCTGTTGGGGTGACTGCACCTATCCCTGTTGTGCCTGTTGCTCTTCCATGTCCTTCTCCTTGCCTTTGCTCTGAGCTTGGCTTGTGGTTTGGACTGCCTCTTGATGTGCTGTAGATGATGAGGTAGCTGCTCCTGCTTGAGGCTTTGGCAGAGCGAATACCTGTGGAGGAGATTCCAAGTCAGCCATTTTCAGAAGATGCCTTCTAGATCTTTCATTCAATTCTTCTTGTGTGACCAGTTCCTCTAGTGTGCCCCTTTTCCATTTTGGTTGGCTGGAAAATTTTTCAATGTGGGGTAAACTCACATGGTCATAGCTAGAGAGCTTATATTTTAGCCTTCTGAATGATATGGAATGATTAGGGTCATAGGGCTTCCAAAGGAAGCTGGTTTTCAGGCCAAGGCATTCTAGCTTTCTATCATCTTCTTTCCAGCCTTCCCTTTTGTTCAAGACAAGGTGGCCCAATTGATTTTTCACCTTTAGCTGTGCCTTCTTGCCCTTGCCTGCAAAGTGTACCATATCAGCATTCCCAAATTGCCTGAAATATTCAAGGGCAAATAGTCTCATAGGCACATACTTGGGAAATCTGTATGGGCATAACTCACACCCATATATTCTGATTACGGTGTAGTGTTGGTAAAAGTACCAATCCCTTATGTTGTACACCTTGGATAACTGCAGGATCCTCTGCATCTCATTAGTCGGTCTTGGAGGAGGCGAGCTTACGAATAAAGACATGGCTGGGTGGATGAAGAGGTCTATGAACTCATAGTAGGTATATGGAGAGTAGGTGCTGCTATGAAATAATGAGGTCCAGTATACTACTGACCTTGGATTGCCTTCTGCATCTGTTCTCTTAACAACGAAGGAGAACTTCTCATGTTGATAATATAGAATAAGGTGTTAGATGTAGGAGGTGTATTTGAACACCTTCTCTCTTGACAGGTTCAAGAACTGCTCATGCATCTTATCTGAAATATATGTGGCATAATCATAATAGATTGGACTCTTGCCAGGGGAAAACATAGTCATCATTACTAATACAGTTTCATCAATAAATTCAAGTGATTTGTACCCCAAGATGGAACTGATCATGTATGCAAGATATATACCCACTTGATTGAGGTAGCCATCAAAAATAGGAGGGTACAGCACAGTGTCAGAGTTTGTAATGAACAATTGGTTGAGCTTTATGATTTGTGCATCTGTTAGCATCTTAGCTCCTTGGTTGATCAAGTCCAATAGAGACAAGGGGACCAATTTTTTTTGGGTCTTGAACTGCAACATCTCTCTAATGGCCTCAGGGGTCATGTAGAATACCACTGAACCTGAAGGGTCAAGGACAGCTCTTTGCATGGGGTCATAGTAGATAGCACATAGATGAATCAGGTCAGGGAATTGGTTGACCTGAGGGAACCTGAATATTGGGAGGTAGGAATCCCAAATGCCTAGTATGTCTGTCCCATCCTTATGTTTGGCCTTAAGCTCATTCAGTAGGTGAAGGTGGAACTTGCATTTTGATGAGGAGTCCTCTGAGATTTGGTAGTCCAGGTCTGCCAAATCCTGCCACTCCAGCTCTCTCTGAGGGGCATTTAAGGGAGAAACATTGAGGGAATCTGGTGCAACTGGAGTCTCCATGGTCACTTGGATTCTGTTTTGTAAATAAACTGCTATTTCTTAGACTGGGCAATAGTAAAGAGCATTGCCTGAGTACAGAGGTAAATTTGAAGAATGAAGGGTAACAGGGTAAGTCTACAGCAATAGAAATACTGTTTTAGTTACTTGAGAAGACAAATATTAGTCTTTAACAGACCTTTCTTCTATAATTGAGTACAGGTTCCGGGTTTTAGTTCACGACTGCGCGAACGAAGAATGTAGGTTTTTCACTGAAATTTTAGTCCAAATGGGCTCGGTTAGTGAATTTCGACCGTTAAATTTTCAAGAAGGAGCTGGGTGCAGGTAATTTTCTGGTGAATTATGCGTTTTCTGTTCTCAAAGTGATTTTTTTGTTATTACAGAGAAAAACCAGGTTTTAGAGAAGTTTGCACGGACAAATACCTGGTAAATCGATGGCCTGGGTCGGAAAAGTAGGTGGGTAGGCGCGCTGAAGATCTCCTGGTTGTTTCGAGCAGGTTGGTGAAGTTTTGGTCGTAAAACGCATGCAGAGGGTGCAGCAATGTTTTTTGCAAAAAGTGCAAAAAAGGCTCAAAAATTGACAAAATATAGCTTTTTCGGGTCATCGGCGCCTTTTTTTAAATGACGTCAGCATGACATCACCAGGTGGGTCAGGGTGGGGTGACATCAGCATGACGTCACCAGGTGACGTGGCGGCCTATGACCGGTCCACATGGGTGGTGAGATGGCAGACAGGTGGCGTAATGGTGGACAGGGCGCGCGATCGTGGCGCTGACGCAGGCAGTGAGGGGGCGCTGACGTCGGCAGACAAGTGGTGCAATATCGGACCACCTCCTATACGGCGAGGAATCTGTGAGAGGGGGCTCCAATGGAATTTGGAGGTGACGCGTGGACCCCGCATGAAATCAGCGTCTGACAGATATCGGACGATATCGTCCGGACGTCGGGGCCGGTCCAATATGAGCGTCAGCTGTCTAATGAAAAAGGCTGGATCGGACGGTTATCGGGCCATGGATCTGCACGGAGGATACGGTCATCGGGCGGGGATTAAAATAATAATTTTCATGATATTAGCGCCCAGCAGGACCCTCAGGGATATTTAATGATTTTTCATTGGTTTGCAATGTATTTTCACAAAGGTGAATAAAAACCCGAAACATAGGAAAAACTGGGTTTTTATGCAATCTTATTTGCAAGGTCGCATATGCATTGGAACTTAGGATAAATGGTTTTTTTTTTCGCATATAAAGCTCACAAAGGTCTCCAGACTTAGGATAAGGCAAACAAAATGGGTTTTCAGGGTAAATTTCCTTTTGAGTGGGTTAAAGGGGTGCAAAGGGTTTTTCCAAGGTTTTTTTTGGGGCAAAATGGAGGGTTGGCTAGGTAGAATGAGTTTTGATGGAGAGAAAAAGGTAAGGCTTAGTTTCTTGAGCTAACCAGATGTTAATTCAATTCCCTAGTAGTGAAACATATGGCTATAGTGCCAAGGAAGGGATATTTATAGAATGCTTAGGGTTTATACACCATGGTGTTATAATAGTAGGGAAAGGGAAACATAGGGAGCTAGATAATAAAGTTAGAGGTCAATATAGGGGGATAAGGTGAATGAGGAGTAATACTACTAAGTTTTCTTGAAAACAACTTAGCTTAGGGAGTAGATCAAAATGAAAAGAACTTTACACAAGAAATGTGGCTTCTAAAAGCATAAGGACCACCATAAAACCTTGAATTCTTTCATAATCACAACTGGTGACGGGATGTTAGTAATGAGTGATAAATAAAGGGAAAAGGGAAGTTAGACATGCTCCCTTATGTTCTTTTCCTTGTATTTGATTAGAAAAATGCATCTTGGTAGGAACATCACTTCTGCAACCCCATCTACCTACCCAACTATTTAGCCTAGCATTTTTTGTTTCTTCTTGGAGGGTGCACTTGGACTTGCAGACCCTTCATATGCCTTTTCTTTTCCATTGGCTTTTTCCTTTGATTTGCTATCTAGTACTACCCTTATTTCTTCCAAGGCCCCAAATTAAGCAGTTGGGAACCTTAGTTTCTCTGCCTGACTACTGATCTGCCAAGATTAAACAGTTTGGACAAATTTCTTTCTCTATTCTACAGCAGAAAAATTGAAACATGGCATGATCCAGATTAGACTTTTGGACCATCCATCAAAACTTTAATAGTCATGGAGGCATGTACACACTTTGCTTTTCCTTGAAAATATGGGATCTTTGTACCAGCAAAGCAGAGCATATTTGGCATTTGAATTTGCCAATCATGAAATATGAAACCTATTGGTATAGGTATCCAACAGTGGCTGCACATGGGGATGGTTTTTCTTCTTGAAACACCAAGAACAGCAGGTCAGCATGCCTTGGCCCTTTGGCTACTGCTTTCAAAACTTGGAGCTTTTTCATCCTTGAACCCTCAAAATGTAGACTGACCTATTTATAATACTTGCTGCAGTCCAGTCTTCTCCTGCTTCTGCAAGATTCTTGAAATCAATTTATTCACATGCTTAGAGAAAACACTATATATAGTAAATTATGTACAAGGGTAGCCATACTGCATTTATGGAAGGTAGTCAAAATAGTGCTTCAACATCCTACCATTGACAGGACCTTCATCCAAATCAGTTTCATCAAGATTCTTAAGAAAGTAGGTGTTATTTGCTTGTACTGCTTGGATGATAAATGGTCCTCTCCAAAGGGAATCAAACTTTCCATGCTTTCCTTTGTTTTCTCTCCTTGAATCCCACTTGATCACTTTGTCACCCATGTTAAAATCCTCAGCCTTGGTCCTTCTATCAAAAGCTTTCTTGATCTTCTCTTGTAAGACTTGAACTCTGTTATAAACTTTGTCTCTGGTTTGCTGTAAACATATAATCTGATTCACCCTCCTTTGCATATCATTGGGCTCATCTTGACTTTCTTGGAGTAGCTTCATAATAGGGATCCCTAGTGATGAAGGAAATTTGGCTTCTAATCCATAGACTAACTCATATGGGCTGACCCCAATTGATCTTTTGGTTGTTAATCTATCTGCCCATAAGGCATTGACAAGTTTCTTATACCAATTCTTTTTGTTCTCTTCCAACACTTTCTTTATCATGTTTACCAGGCTTTTATTTGATGATTCCGCAAGGCCATTTCCTTGGGGATAATATGCAGTAGAATGGCCCAAAGTAATGTGGAATTTGTGACAGAGGCTGACCATCTTCTTAGATCTAAAAGCAACAGCATTGTCAGTTATTATTTTGTCAGGACATCCAAATCTAGCAAGAATATTGGCCTCAAGTAACTGGATGATGGTGGAATTATTTGCTTGTCTGCATGGAATTGCCTCAATCCATTTGGTGAAGTATTCTGTAGCTGTTAGGATCCATCTATGTTGGCCTGAAGATGAGGGATTAATTTCTCCAATGAAATCCAAACCCCATTGTTGAAATGGTCTCTCTGTTGCAATAGGTCTTAGAGGTAGTGGCAGTAATTGTCTCTTTCCTTCAAACACTTGACATTTATGACATGCAGTGGTGAATTTCTTGATATCAGAGAAAACAGTAGGCCAATAGTATCCGGCTCTCAGTCTTTTATCCAAAGTGGACTTCCAATACAAATGCCCACCACAATCACCTGCATGAAATTCTTCCATGATTTTGTTAGCCTCACTTTCAATCAAGCAGTTTAATAAGATACCCTTATAGTTTTTCCAAAACAGATTTCCATCCATAACACAAAATTTTAAAGCTTTCATTTTTAAGAACCTACATTTAGTTCTGGACAGCCCTGGGGGAGCACACAGGTTTTGTAACACATAACAAATATCAGAATACCAAGGAGATTGTTCAAAGGCTGCATTGATCTTTGGAGTCGCCAGCTCCGGTTCACTATCCAGTTGGTTGATGTCCAAGGCTTGAAAATTTGTTTCAGACATTAATTTGGCCAAGCCCTGCCCTTTTATAAGTTTTGTAGGTTTTATTTCAATATCAAATTCTAGAATGTTTGCAATCCATTTTCCTCTTCTACCCTCTAAGTTCTCTTGAGTGAGTATATCTTTGACAATTGGGCTTGGTACATAGGCTATCACATGGGAATATAGGATGTAGATCCTAAAGTCCTTAATAGCTTTAACCAAAGCATATGCTTGTTTCTCCATGATCTAGTACTTGAGGGGTGCATCTCTAAGAGCTTTACTAAAGAAAGCAATGGGTTTCTCATTCCCTTGGTCATCTTTCTGTAATAAGACTGCAACAATTGTGTGTTGGGAGGCAAAGGAAAATATGATGAACTCTCTATCAAACTGAGGGTTGGTTAAGACAGGGGTTTGGGTGAGGGCAAACTTGATGCCTTCAAAAGCTTGATTTACCTCTACTGTCCATTTTACTTTTGAATCCTTTTTAAGCATGTTATTAAGAAATCTACTCAGCTCAGCCATGTTTGGGATGAATCTCCTTAAAAAGTTGATTTTGCCCAAAAAGGCTTGCAATTCCTTTATATTTCTTGGATGAGACATTTGTAAGATGGCCTGGATTCTGTCTAGATCAATTTTGATGCCATCTTTGGAAATAATGTGACCCAGCAGTTTACCTTCCTCCAGACCAAACAAGGATTTCTTAGGATTTAAGGAAATTCCATATTTCCTACAACTTGTGAATATCTGCCTTAGATGTTTTAAGTGGTCTTGGTCAGACTTGGAGAAAGGTGTCATATCATCTAGGTAAATGACAAGAAAGTCATGAATCTCTTTAGCAAAAGCAATGTCCATTGCTCTTTGAAATGTAGCCCCTGCATTTTTCAAACCAAAAGGCATTTTAACATATTTAAAGGTTCCCCATGGGGTTGTAAATGCAGTTTTGTCCTGATCACCAGGATGGACTAGGATCTGGTTAAAGCCTGAGAACCCATCAAGTAAGGAAATTCTTGAGGCCCCTACTACTCTCTGCAAGATGTGATCCATCTTGGGTAAGGGGTAATTGTCTTTCAATGATACTTGGTTGAGGTTTCTTAAATCAACACAGAGCCTTATCTCCCCAGTCTTCTTTCATGTGGGGACTAGATTTGAAATCCAATCAGAGAATCTAATTGGTGCTATAATGCCTGCTTTAAACATTTTTTGTACCTCTTGTTCCATTGTTGGGAGGAGCATAGGATTGATTCCCCTCAATTTTTGTTTAGAGGGCTTCTGATTTGGCTTTAGTGCGATAGTGTGTTGTATTACAGAGGTGTCATAGGATTTTAGATCCTCATAACTCCATGCAAACACATCTTGAAACTCCTTAAAAAGGTCAATGTATTTGGGCTTTTGGTCAGGAGTTAATGCAGCAGATAGTTTTATGATTTAGGGTTGTTCAATCGTCCCAATGTTATGCTCTTCTATGGTAGTGTTGAGGGGCTGCAATTTTGGTTTATTGGGAACATCATTGGAGTCAAAAATGTCTTCCAAAGGAGCTAAACCTATTGGAAGAAAATTATCCTTTAATTGTATCACCTCAGTTTCATAATCAACTATCTCCTCATATTTAGCTTGTTGTATTTCTTGTATGTTTTGTTTGTTGAAGATTGTAGGATGTAGCATTTGATTAGATGTTTTGGGTGATATTGCTTGGTTATTGTGTTTACCATGTATTTGTGGTTGGTTTTCTGTCTCAAGTATTTGTGACTGACTTTCTGTCTGAAGTATTCGTGATTGACTTGCTGTCTAAGTGTCTATGTTTAGACCTGAAAACTCTTCCTGTAAAGTCAAGAAATTGTTTATTTGTGTGTCATCATCAAACACCTGCCAGTCCTTAACATTGTTTGGGACAGATGGTCTATGTTTTACTTCGGCTGTGAAATAGTGATGGGGCTCAAAAGGCAGCTTACAGGTATTTGCAAATGTGGCTAAACTATGAGCATGAAGGTTCTGAGCACTAGGGATTTTGGTAATCTGGAATTCAGTGAAGGACTCTAGTAGCTCTGTGGCAGCAGACCTATAAGACCTCAGTCTTTTGTCATTGGTAACAAAATTGCCTTTCACTTGTTGGATAACTAGGTCTGAGTCTTCTAGGATTGACACTTTCATGGCTTGTAGGGATTGTACTAACTTGAGGCCTAGTAGGAGAGCTTCATACTCTGCCATGTTGTTAGTGCACCTGAAGTTTAGTCTATAGGCTCGGCCCTCTGCATGGCTGTTTTATTTGTTATGCACTCACACTCCAGCCCCTGCCCCTAATTTGTTAACTAATCCATCAAATTCTAGGAAACATAGGATCTCCTATTCTAGGGGGGGTTGAATAATATCTCTGTGATCTGGACTTGTGAGTTGAAGTTTAGGTCCTTCATTTAGTTTGACTTCTAGGGCAGTCTTCTCATTTGGTGGGATCAGCTTTGTTTCTAGAGGAACAGTTTGTTTATTAGACTCCTGATCTTGTTTAGGTGTCTTGGTTTCATCATTATTTGACTTGTCCTCTTGAATACTTCCATCTTTTGACCCAACCAATGTTTCTGTGTCAGGATTTCCTTCATTGATCTGCTGATCTATTTTGATTGTCTTTTCTTCATTATTTGTGTGATCTGTATTGTCATTGAACAAAATATATGAGTCTATGTCAGAATGGACAGCATATATGGGAAAGTTTTGAGGCTTTTCCTCAGTGCTGACCATGTATTTCATGAGCAATTCTCTGTATAGTCTCTTGGGTTGACCAAAGACTGTGATTGTAGCATATGACATGTCCAATTGAAGGGACCCTTGAATTTTAGCCCCCCATGATCTTGATAATAACATCCCATACTTGGGTGGGATATCAGCAACAACAAAATCCATCAAGATTGTTTTATTTGGGTATTGGACCAGGGATACACATAAGTCTTTTATGAGACCTAGACATTTAACTTGGCTGGAATCAAATGAGAATAGATCCTTATATGGCCTAGTAATATCTAAATTCAGCCTTTCCATGACAGATTTTGGCATTAGGTTGTGAGAGGCACCTGAGTCAAACATTGCATTGTGTAATATCTTGTCATGGATATGCAAGCTAACATAAAACGGTAATATCCCTGTGCCTGTTTGTTTTCCCATCAACCTCTGGACCAAACAGTAATTCAGGGGTGTCATCCAACACATTGACATTGTCTTTGCTTTGAGTGAGTTGGAGGGACTTCTCAATCTGTTGTTTATAGATGTCATGTTTGGCTAGCTCTGCAAGAGGAATCGCTATTTTCAGTTTGCCGATTTCAGCTTCCAAGTCAAAGGGTTTTTCAAATTGGGCCTTAGTGTTGTGGGTGACCACCTTTTCTTCATTTGGCAAGGTTTCTTCTTGATCTTTGTGTTTTTCATTCACCTCTTGAGGCTTTTTGCTTGGATTGGGCTGTACAGATGATGTAGCTAGTGGCTTCTGTGTTTGTTCAGTAACTTCTTCAATAGTTACTTCCTTTGTGAGTGAATCAGTTGTATTCATTGGTTCTGTTTCTATGGCACTCTTGGGCTGCAGTCTATCCTTTGTTATTCCAGGCTGTGTTATGTTTACAGTCATGCTTCTCAGTTTGTATTGTTTATTGACTTCATAAACAGTGGTGTCATAGCCTTGCTTGAAGTCAAATGACTCACCTGACTTGGTTTGGAATTGTTTACTATCTTCATCTTCATGATCTTCTTGACTTAGGAAGACTTGGTGCTCATCATCAAGGCCCATTAGGTGGATATGGGTATCATCCACTTGCTCATCTGAAGTGGATGTTTCAGCATAGTTTTCTTGAAATGGAGGTCTTATTTTTGGATCAGTATTGGCTTTGCCCACACTTGGGTTCTGATTTCTCCTAAAGTTTGGATTTCTGTTAGAGTTATTTGGTGGTGCCTCCCATGAAGATTT
>APFE031066375.1:16068-47952 GCA_000404065.3 Pinus taeda
AGACACACACACACACATGCACACACTGATGTCCTTGGTGGATCCTTCATCCACCATGGATTTCCCTAAAATTTTGGGGTGCTCTCACACATCCCTTTAAGAATCTCCTCATCTACTCATTCCTGCATCCCCTTGTCCCAAAAAATTAATAGAACATATGCATTTTTTCTAGTTAATCACAATGTGTTTTTATTACACCGATAGGCATCTCTTTTGAATTGGTTCACCATCGAATTTTATCTAGACTTTTACCTGTAATTTGATAGCTGCTTTTTGGTGGTGTCATCAGTGGCCATCCGATGAGACCATGGTTTCTTTATACTTCATCGACATTTGTTTCACTATGTTGCGTCGTGGTCTTCAGTTACGGGTGAGTTACAGGCATAATGGTTTCATCATTGTGGACGGTGTTATGTATCAGAGCTTGTATAAGGTAGCGACCTCTTAACTAATGCTAAACCTTATATGCATTGTTATAGGTAAACTATGTCACGATGATCTTTGGTTTCTTAGTCGTGGATGGTGTTACAGATGAGAGCTTGTATAAGATAATGGTCTCTCAACTCCCGCATCTGCTAAATGAGAATTATCATTTGCTCTGTCTTTCACAAGTAAACCGTGTCACGATTTCCTAAAGCCCTACCAAGGTATATTGTCTTCCTAATTTTTCAGTCCGATAAAGATTATGACCCAGTCATTAACTAAAATTCTAACCATGTTTCTTCATTTTAGAATTGCACTCCAAACTCATCTCCAAATTCGATAAAGGTTTTACAGTATTTTTGAGAAACCCTTCTGATACTTGCGGGTGATGCAATAGGAGGCCATGACATTGATATTCTTAAGAAGATTGTTCTTCACAATGGTACAATCCTCAAGTGTCAACATTATGCTCTTCTTATTCGTGATTGAAGATTCACAGTTCCATCCCACGATGGTATATGTTGAAGCTATGGAACTGAACAAGGTAAGTAGTAATGGTCACCATATGGAACTGTATGCGTGTAGGGTATGGAATTTTGTAACTAGAGGGCTTCCTGATTAGGGATTTGTTTTATAAATATCAATAACAATATTCTCCTCTAAGCCATATGGTTCCATTTAATCTTAACAATCTCTTTGAAAATTAAAATTTTTGTTAAATTAAAAATCTTCCTTTTTCCTTCTCCAATAATAAATTTGTAATTTAATCCCCAATTTAAGCATTTATTTTGTCATTTCAAGTTATCCAATTCATTTCATTTTATTTAATCAGGGCTTGCACTCTCTTTTTCATTCATAAAAAAAAAACTTTGTAAATTTGTAATTTATTCCCCAATTTAAGAATTTATTTTGATCCGAACTTAAATAGGAAAGCAACAAATTATAGATATAATCATTAATACTGAGATGCAACATAAAAACACTTCATTTCATTAATAGAAAAATACCAAACTATGATTACAAACAGAATGGAAATAAGGTAGCTCGGGTGATGGTAGCTTATCTCTGAGAAGAGATGTGACAACTACATGCCTCTGGACTGTGTTACAATGAGGCTTAAAGGTCTATTTATTATTGAGAAATAATGGAAAACCCTAGACATCCAAAAACCTAACCCTAGGAGATGAAGCACCAAAATTGTGGGCCCCGTTTTAGTAAATTAGTACATCAACTTCCTGGGGTCATAACTTTGGCATACGATCTCCATTTGGCTATCATAATACCTTGTTTTCAAGATGGAATTGATGATGAGAATCTCAATATATGAAATGATTTTGACGATATGTAGGTATTTGTGGTAACATGATTTTTTTGGACTATAGAGACCATATAAAGCCTCTTTGTTGATGTACTTTTGGTTGAAATATGAATCTCTGTGTTATTTTAGTTATATGCACCCTTGTTATATTTGAGAAACTTTGTATGTTTGTGTATAATTGTTTGGATTCATATGGATGCACATGCATATTTATGAATTTCTTTTCTAGAATTTGAGTATTTATTTATTTTTTGGTTGACTGATTTTTTGGTCCAATTTTTTTTTTCAATTCTCAGTTTTGTTGTCGACCAGTTCGATCAGTGATTCAGTTTCAATAACATTAGCTTGATGCCCATTGTTCATTTTAGTTTAAAATTTGATCTCCATTGTTCATTGTTCATTTTTAGATACTCATGACCTTTGACCAAATTTTTGACTCATCACTTTTTACTATTTTTGAATTTGAGTAATTTCAATTTACTATGCCAGTCTTCAGAGTTTAATATGTATTAGTTTTCTTAGTACTAAATAAATTCTAGAATAATGATGATTAATTTAAATCAACGTATACAATATTTTGCTATTTCTATTTTATTGAATGGTTTATGATGAATGAATCAATTTATTCCATTATTAAATTTGAACAACTCACACACACACACTCACACTCTAACTTCCTATATCCCCATGAATTTCCTTAAAATTTTGGGGTGCCCTCACACATCCCCTTTGCATCGGCTCATTCCTGCATCCCCTCATCCATAAAACTTGGTAGAATATTGACATTTTTGTAGTTAATCATGATGTATTTTATTTACATCTTCTCATAATTATTGTAAGAAGTTATATATATATATATATATATATATATATATATATATAATATATATATATATATATATATATATATATTATATATATATATATATTATATATATTATATATATAGATGTATGTATATGTATATGTATCTACATATACATATGCATATGCACACACACACACACACACACACACACCCTAATGTCCTTGGTGGATCCTTCATCCACCATGGATTTCCCTAAGATTTTGGGGTGCTCTCACACCTCCCTTTAAGAATCTCCTCATCTCCCCATTCTTGCATCCCCTTCTCCCAAAAACTTAATGGAACATTGGCATTTTTTCTAGTTAATCATAGTGTGTTTTTATTATGCAGATAGGCATCTCTTTTGAATTGGTTCACCATTGAATTTCATCTAGACTTTTACATGTAATTTGACACCTATTTTTTGGTGGTGTCATCAGCGGTTGTCCGATGAGACAAATCGATGGCGACCATGGTTTCTTTAATCATGATGTATTTTTATTTATATCTTATCATCATTATTATAAGAAGTTATATATATATACACACACACACACACACGCACACACTGATGTCCTTGGTGGATCCTTCATCCACCATGGATTTCCCTAAAATTTTGGGGTTCTCTCACACATCCCTTTAAGAATCTCCTCATCTACTCATTCCTGCATCCCCTTGTCCCAAAAAATTAATAGAACATATGCATTTTTTCTAGTTAATCACAATGTGTTTTTATTACACCGATAGGCATCTCTTTTGAATTGGTTCACCACCGAATTTTATCTAGACTTTTACCTGTAATTTGACAGCTGCTTTTTGGTGGTGTCATCAGTGGTCATCCGATGAGACCATGGTTTCTTTCTACTTCATCGACATTTGTTTCACTATGTTGCGTCATGGTCTTCAGTTACGGGTGAGTTACAGGCATAATGGTTTCTTCATTGTGGACGGTGTTATGTATCAGAGCTTGTATAAGGTAGCGACCTCTTAACTAATGCTAAACCTTATATGCGTTGTTATAGGTAAACTATGTCACGATGATCTTTGGTTTCTTAGTCGTGGATGGTGTTACAGATGAGAGCTTGTATAAGATAATGGTCTCTCAACTCCCGCATCTGCTAAATGAGAATTATCATCTGCTCTGTCTTTCACAAGCAAACTGTGTCACGGTTTCCTAAAGCCCTGCCAAGGTATATTGTCTTCCTAATTTTTCAGTCCGATAAAGATTATGACCCAGTCATTAACTAAAATTCTAACCATGTTTCTTCATTTTAGAATTGCGCTCCAAACTCATCTCCAAATTCGATAAAGGTTTTACAGTATTTTTGAGAAACCCTTCTGATACTTGCGGGTATTTTTAGGTCCTTTGAAGAGCTTTGGCATGATCCCTTCTGATACCTACAGGTTTTTTTAGGTCCTTCGAAGAGCTTTGACATGATCCACCTTAAAAAAGAGAATTGAAAAACTGTTCCAATTAAATGGTGGAATGCAAAGGGTGTTTCAGGACCAAAATGTTATCCAGATCAAATATTTTAAATAGAATAACTAGAGGATGTTTACAATCCAAACTGACATCCCATTCATATATTTTATCCTCTAAATGCTTATAAATTGAGAGCTTTGCCTTTAGACACTCACCCATGTGAAAATTATGTTGTAGTGATTGATTTATCTCTCCTACTTATTTATAATAATAAGTTATCAACCAATGCTTTAGTGAATATCAAAATAAATTCAGCTGCAAACTTTAAAGATTATGAGAAAAGCAAGAGAAACACCAGCACGTGAACAATCACATTGACATACTTGTTTTTGAAAAAAATCCCCGGAAAAACCAAATGCCGGAAAATTGGTGCAGAAGATTTGAGGATTTCTATTATTGGCAGTAAATTTCTGAGTACAAACTGGATGCCCCAGAGAAATGACAATCCACTCAGAGAAGATAACTGATAGAAAGATAGTGATAATTTTCTCACACTGAATCCAGAGATTTTGCACTGGCCCAGCTTCTGTATGACCCAATGCGCAGTCTCTATGTGAGCCTACGCAGTCATTGCATGACTTCTGCGTGGAGACTCCCTTTGAATACATCACCATTGCTATTGTTGTGTCTGTTACTGAGAAGTCGATATTTTATCTACCAATCACCCACAGTGACTCCTGAGATTGATCTCTACTATTCGCCCAATAGTTCTACATCAATCTCCTCCAGCTGTTGCACTGCCCCTCCTTGGCACTGTGTTGCCTCTCTGATCCATCAATGTCTTCTCTGAAGTACATTCACTAGAACAATAAATCTCTTCCTTCCAATCTTGCCTCTAATCCTCACTGCTTGATCAGTGGTTCGAATTCCTTAGCCAACCCCACCTTAGGAATATCAAACTGACTGATCAACTCTCTGTGTATTTTGGAATGAACCCCAAGCCTCCTTCTTATACTTTTCTCGTTGAGACTTCAATGGTAGAGATTAAGTTTCTAATCAACAAATAATATTAAAACTTGACTTGATCCGCTTTCTAAAAAATTCTCACCAATATTTTGATTAATACCCATTAATACTTTAATTTTCCTAAGTTTATACTTAGGAACCCCATTAAGAATATTATTTATTTTAATAAAATACAATCCGGGTGGAATTTCGCCAAACAGATTTTGGGTTCTTTATAACTCCTCTACCTTAGCCTCTCCAAAAATTTTCATGGCTAGAGTACATCGAATGCTACCAAAATCTAACTCTCCCCCCTTAGCGAGGAAAGTGCTCTAGCAACAATTTCCAACTGCATGCTGCTCTGTTTCTGAAGCATCTCCTTTCCGCACTTTTTCTGCCACCAACACTGTGTTGTTGCTGCTACTGTACTAATGCCCATGACACTACCACTGCCATTGTTGCATCTATACTACAACTCCATCTCAAATGCTACATCATGCTATTGAAAGGGATTTTCCAACATACCCATCTATTCTCGGAATTGAACAAACTTTGTTCTTCCTAGAGCCTTAATGAGTACATCTGCTACCTGATTTCCTATGGGAGTATACTCCAACTGTATGGCCCCACGCTGAACACAATCCCTAATAAAGTGACACCGAATATCGATGTGCTTGGAGAGATTATAAAACATTGGACTTTTAGAGAGCTTGCTACAACTCTAATTATCATAGAAGATTTTTGTCACTTCCATCCTCTTCCTGAATAGATTTACAAGTAGTTTCCTGAGCCATATAAATTCACATGTAGCTGTGATAGCTACCATATACTTAGCTCCAGCCAAGCTCAGTGCTACAATCTTTTGCTTCTTACTGCACTAGGAGGTCATCCCAGTTCCAATACTGAAACAATACCCAGAGGTACTTTTCCTGTCTATTGGACTTCCTACCTAATCTGCATCAGTGAATCCACTCAATTCAATATCATCACCCTTGGTGTATCTTAATCCAAAATTGATTGCTCCCCACACATACCTGAGAATGTGCTTTGCTGCTGCCAGTGTGCCCTTTTCAGTTCCACCATGAACTCACTAAGGGTGTTGACAACATAATGTATGTTTGGCCCGGTGTTGACTAGATACATAAGTGACCCAATGAGCTATCTATATAAGGTGGGGTCATCATGCTTAGTAGTAAGCACCATAATCCCCATAACTGTTTCCTTGAGAATCCTTAATGCTCCATTGCGTAAGTGTCCCATCCTTCTATTCCACAGTTCATTCAAGTCTTTCACTCCACTGACATTATTTCTTATTAGTGCCATACGAGACTCAAGCTGCAACTTATATAACTGGTTTCTTCGAGCTCCAATCTGGGTACCCTTTTTCCACTTAGGATGCTTGACATATACTCTATTACCAATGAAGTATACATCATATCCTTCATCTTGTAATTGAGATACTGAAATCAAATTCATTCCCATACCTGGTACATGCAGTATGTTAGTGGCCCAAAGATTATCTCCTGCTACTGTCTGGAAGGTAATGGTTTCCTTTCCTATTGGGGTGCATTTCATCCCGTTACCCATTTTGATTTAGAAGCTCATATGTTCCTCCCAATAGCTCGAAAAATATTTTCATTCTTCAGTCATATGAGCTGAAGCCCTACTATTAATGTACCATCCTTGGCTGTTGTTGAACTTGATACTCAATCAAATTCCTCTTCCAACCTTGAAGCTAATTATGAAATATTATGATCCCTACTGTTCTCCATGTTATTTCTCTCTGCTGGTAATTTCTGCAAGGGACTACGTGAATCTTTTGGAGATCGATTTGCTGCCAATGTGGCACCACCACCCTCTATTACAAAAATTACTACCATCTTGCCTGATATTGCTCTGATACCATGTGAAAATTATGCTACAGTGATTGATTTATCTCTCCTACTTATTTACAATAATAAGTTATCTACCAATGCTTAAGTAAATATGAATATAAATTCAGTTGTAGACTTCATAGATTATGAGAAAAGCAAGAGAAACACCAGCACATGAACAATCACATTGACACACTTGTTTTTTTGACAAAAGTCCCTGGAAAAGCCTAATGCGGGAAAAACAATGCAACAGATATGAGGGTTTCTATTATTGGCAGTAAATTTATGAATACAAACTGGATAACCTAGATAAATGGAAATCCACTCAGAGAAGATAACTGATAGAAAGATAGTGAGAATTTTGTCACACTGAATCTTGAGATTTTTCACTGGCCTCAACTTCTAGATGAGACGTTGCTAGTGTCTGTGTGAGCCTATGCAATCAATGCATGGCTTTTGCATGGAGACTCCCTCTGACTACGTCACCCTTGTTACTACTATGTATGTTGTAGAGAAATTGAGATTTCTTCTAAAAATCACCCATAGTGATTCCTGACACTGATCTCTAGTATTCCCCCAGCAGTTCTACATCAATCTCCTCTGGCTGCTGCACTGCCCCTCCTTGGCACTGTGTTTCCTCTCTGACCCTTCAATGTCTTCTTTGAAGTATATTCACTAGAACAATAAATCACTTCCGTCCAATACTGCCTCTAATCCTCACTGCTTGATCATTGGTTCTGATTCCTTTGTCGATCCTGCCCTAGGAATATCAAACTGAATCATCAATTCTCTATATATTTTGGAGTGAAACCCAAGCCTCCTTCTTATACTTTTATCGTTGAGACTTCAACGACCGAGATTAAGTCTCTAATCAACAGATAAGATTAAAACTTGACTTGATCTGATGTCTAGAACATTCTCACCCATATTTTGATTAATACCAATTAATACTTTAATTTTCTGAAGTTTAGACTTAGGAACCCCATTAAAAACAGCCCCAAGGGTTGGCTTAGTTGGTGAAAATTAGTGCCTCGCCATCGAGAGGTCACATGGTCCAATCTCCCCAAATCCCTTGGGGTCAGACCTTGCTAGTAGGCCGCGGGGCTAGTTTCCCTTCGAGGTTGATCAGCCCATATTTTATTGTGGATGTAGTGCCACCCGTTGACCAGGGTGTCCATGAACCACAACCTAAAAATAGAAAAAGAAAAGGGACCCCATTAAAAATATTAATTATTTTAATAAAATACAATCGTGGTGGAATTTCACCAAACAGTTTCTAGGTTCTTTATAACTCATGTGCATTAGCCTCTCCACCATTTTTCATGGCTAGAGCACATCCGATGCTTCCGAAAACTAACAACCCATATGTGTGTTTTCCATTTTCTCATTGTAGAATCATAGTTAGCTATGAATCCAGATATCTCTTTTGCCTGTGTTATTGCAGAATCCATAGAAACAGAATATGAGGAGTCATGTTTTAGTTTATTGGGTAGGAATTTGTGTTTGCAGGTAGTTCTTATCCTTATTGAAGTTCCTGATAACATTTTTCTAACTAGTTGTTATCAATCGTATGTACCAATTGTGATACAATTGTTACATTTCCTTCTATTGCAGTGAATGCCTATAAGGTCTCCTTCATTGGATTCGATACAAGAAATCTATCCAAAAGAGTATTAAACTCTCTGGACAAGCTCAAGGATATCAAGTTTACAAGTATATTTATTTTTAAGGTATGGTGGGTTACCATGTTATCGAGTCGAAACGACTCAGACCTGCAAATAGAGACACAATTGATTCTTCTGCACATTGAAGACATAAATTCATATGTGTTGATCTTGCCTATTATTGAAGGAAAAATTAGAGAATCCCTCCATCCTGGAGCAGATGGAAGTGTAGTTTTTAGTGTGGAGAGTAGGTCACATCTCATCAATGGCTCCAACTTCAAGGTATGTGTTTATGTTCATATGAATGATAATCATTTTGACTTTACCAGAGAAGCATGCACCACCATGAGAGTCCATCTAGGCACCTTCATATTGCTAGAAGAGAAGAGGGTCCCTAATATAGTTGATAGATTTGGATGGTGTACTTGCATACTTGGGATGCATTTTGTTTGTTTGTTAAACCTGTTGGTGTTTGTAAGCGAGTTAAGGAGTTGGTAGATGGGGATTTTCTCCCAGGTTTCTCATAATTGATGATGGATGGAAGAGTATCAATTTTCATGGACAACAAAATTCTCTGGAAGGTATTTCTGGTTCTAGGTTCCAAATGGCGATCCCATGTGTGCTTACTGGCTACAAGGAGTTCATATGATTCATTTCGGATTCAACATCTTGTGGATGGGAAACTTCATACAACATGACCTGATATGTTTCATTCTGATCACGTTTGTGCCAAATTCCATGCATCATCTCGAGCCATATGTGAAGGCCCAGTGCATGTAAGTGATGCAGTAGGAGGCCATGACCTTGATCTTTTCAAGAAGATTGTTCTTCACAATGGCACAATCCTCAAGTGCCAACATTATGCTCTTCTTTTACGTGATTGCATATTCACAGTGCCATCCCACGATGGTGTTTGTTGAAGCTATGGAACTTCAACAAGGTAAGTAGTATATGGTCACAAATGGAATTGTATGCGTGTAGGGTATGGAATTTTGTAACTAGAGGGCCTCGTGATCAGCGATTTTAGTCATATGTTTTTTTATCAATATCAATAATAATATTCCCCTCTAAGCCATACAGTTCCATTTAATCCTAACAATCTCTTTGAAAATTAAAATTTTGGTTAAATTTAAATTCTTCCTTTTTCCTTCTCCAATAATAAATTTGTAATTTATTCCCCAATTTAGAATTTCTTTTATAATTTCAAGTTATCCAATTAATTTCATTTTATTTAACTAGGTCTTGTGCTCTTTTTCATTCATAAAAAAAAACTTTGTAAATTTGTATTTTATTTCCCAATTTCAGCGTTTTTTTATCCAAACTTATATAGGAACGCAACAACTTACATATATAATCATAAATACAAAGATGTAGCAGAAAAAACACTTCATTTGTTTAATAGAAAAATATTGAACTATGCTTATAAACAAAATGGAAATAAGATAGCTCGGGCAATGGTAGCTTATCTTTGAGAAGAGATGTTGTGGCTACATGCCTCTGAATTGTGTTAAAATGAGGCTCAAAGGCCTATTTATTATTGAGACACAATGGAAAACCATAAACATCCAAAAACCTAACCCTAGGAGATGAAGCACCAAAATTGTGGGCCCCATTTGGGTAAATTGGTACATCAACTTTGGCATACGATCTTCGTTTGGCTATCATGATACCTTGTTTTGAAGATCTCGAAGAGATGGACAAAAATAAATAAAAAAGCTAGTTTGGGACGTTTTTAGTCCCTCCTATTTCCCTAAAACGTTGTTTAGGGCCTCAAAATGGCCCCGGAAGTTCAGGACCCAAAAAACTGCCAAAAATACGAAATTGTGTTATAATTAAGGAAACCGAAAAACTAAAAGCAACAATGTTGGGGGTCTGAGTGGAATAGGAGGGTGGCCATCAATATCCACTGGATCATTTCTCCCCCCTTAGGAAGTAATGGTCCCCATTGCATTTAGTGCCTCTATGAGATGGGGAAACTTCTGCTAAACTTGGTCCCTCGTGAGCCACTTGTCTTGGTGAAGGAGTTGGCCAGCTTTGACAACCCAATATAGTTAGATATTTTGCTGGCAAGTGTTCTTGATCTGTGTGTCCATGATCCGTTTGGTGGTGGCCTGTTCCATGTAGTCTGGGTGTAGCTCTGTTGGTGTGAGCTATTCTGCAACGTCGGATGTGTCCAACTATGGTGGAAAGTATCACCGAAGGCAGACTACATTGAACACTAGGTGCAAACCAAGGAATGATGGAATGTTAAGCTCAAAGGAATTTTCCTCTATAGCCTTGGTGATGGTGTATGGCCCATATCGGAGAGGGTGAAGCTTGCGATGGGGTCCAGCGAGGCACTCCTTCTGCAAATGTAGCTAAACATTGTCGCCCACTTGGAACTTGTGCGGCACTTGATGCTGATCATAGCGCTGCTTGTACTTAGCATTAGCTTTGTCTAATATATCATGGACCTGCTGGCGGATGTAATGAATGTGCTCAATGAATTTGTTAGCCCTATCGACTTCAAACTGGACATGAGCTGAATTTTCTTGAGTAGTTGCAAATGGTATGGCCACATCAATGGGACATAATGGCTGAAATCCGAGCCCTACCTGAAAGGGGTTGTGGTCCATTGAGCTATGGAGAGCTTTGTTGTAGCTATGCTAGATACAGGGGAGGCTTTCATCCCATGTGCGTGGATGCTTCGAGTTGTACATCGTAGAATGTGTACGACCATCTTGTTGACAACCTTTGTTTGGCCATCATTTTGGGGATGGAAAGCCGTGAACTTAGTAATTTTTGTATTCAACAATGACAAAAACTTGACTAAAATGCACTTAGGAATCTGTTGTCCTGATCTGAGACAATGGACTGTGGGATCCCAAAGTGTACCCTCACATGCTCAAAGAAGAGCTTAGCAGTGGCCTCTGCTGTGATACTCTTCATGCAGGCTGCCATGATGGCCATCTTAGAGAATTTGTCGACGACCATGAAAACACAATCATTGCCATGCTTAGTAGGAGGAAGGACTGACATTTAATCCATGGAGATAGATTCCAAAGGCTGACTAGGAGTAGGTAGATGAGTATACACGCCCTACTTCTTGATGGTTGGTTTGGAAATGGCACAGATAGTGCATGATCTAATGTACTTCCCAACCTCCTGACGAAGTTTCGGAAAATAAAAATACTTATGCAATATCGCCACTTTTTTCTCTACTCCGAAATGTCCAACGACTTGACTGTAGTACACCTCCCAGATCATCTTGGCACACTCGCTTGAGGGAACAAAGATGTTTCCCAGGTGGCATAACAGTGCATCCTGGAGGTGAAACTTTGGAACTTGTTTCCCTTCCAGGAGTGTTTGGTATGTGCTGCCATCTTCTGTATCGCTCTTGTAAAGATGTGGCCACCCCAATGTCTTGTGCCCATAGGAATCGAGCACGGTGATCAACGCCATGACCATTGGCCAACTGAGGCAATCAATGACATTATTGGTGTTTCCCTTCTTATACTTAATGTTTAAATGGAACTGTTGCAGGTAGGTGGACCATTTCCGATGGCAATAATTCTACAAATTCCCTTGTGTCTGTATGAACTGTAGAGGTCGGTGATATGTATGGATGACCGTTTCCTTCCCCAGAATGTAATGCTTCCATTGATGGCAGACTTGCACAATGGAATACATTTATTTATCGTAAGTCGGGTACTTTCATACTATGTCTGAAAGTGTCTCACTGTGGTAAGCCACTGGATGCCCATGCTGAGTAAGAACCACACCAATAGCATAGTCGGAGGCATTTGCCTTAATCTTAAATGGTTGTTGCAGGTCTAGTAATGTGAGATCTGGTGCAGAACAGAGGCAATTCTTCAACTCGGAGAACGCTTGTTGTTGGGTTTCAGACCAAAAAAACTTTTCTTTTGCTCCGCCCTTGGTGACTTGACTTAAAGGCCAAGTTATATGAGAGAACCCCAACACAAACCTACGATAGGAGTTTGCAAGGCCCAAAAAGCTGCAGAGCTTTGTTAGATTGGTTGGGGCTGGCCAATCTCGAATGACTTGTATCTTAGATGGGTCCACATGTACACCCTACTCATCAATTATGTACCCAAGATATTGGACCTGGATCAGGCCAAAGGTGCATTTCTCCAAGTTAGCACATAGCTTTTGTTGTCGTAGGGTTTGAAGGACTTTTCAAAGATGGTGGAGGTGCTCATCCCAACTCTGGCTGGAGATCAAGATGTCATCTAAATACACCACCATGAATGCATTGATGAAGGGTCGCAAGATTTCATCCATCAATCTCATGAAGGTTGCAGGGGCATTCTTCAATCTGAACGACATGAGAAACCATTTGAAAAGGCCCCCCTTGGATTTGAAGGCAGTCTTCCACACATCAGCGGGTTCGATAGGCACCTGGTGATAACCTGACTTCAAGTCAATCTTGCTGAAATATTTGGCCCCCTTGATCTGGTCAAGAAGGTCATCAATCCACAGGATTGGGTACCTATTATGGACAGTTATCTTGTTCAACGCTCGGTAATCAATACAAAGCCTCCAGGTCCCATCCTTCTTCTGTACCAGTACAATTAGGCTCCCACACGGTGATGAGCTTGGCCTGATGTGCCCTTTATGCAATAGTTCCTGAATCTGCCTCCTAATATCTTTATTCTCCATAACAGAGCACTGATAGATTGACCGATTGGGCAGCAACATGCCCGCGGTCAGATCGATGGAGTGCTTGACCTGACAGTGGGGAGGTACCCATGTAGGTGAGGAAAAGATATCCTCGTTCTCCTCCACAACCTTGTCCATCTGCTGTTGTTGTGTAGAGGATCCCTACTTGGAAGCCATGGCCACAACCTTCTTCTTGCCCTGAGGGAGAATCATAAGGAAAACAAATTTCCTGTTTTGGGAAATGATCTTACTGCATTGCTTTGTAGTGATCAAAGAGATGGCAGTAGGCGGGGCTACCTTCGGTATCCTGTACAAATTGTTGGCTAAGGTAATAATCATTGAGCGAGGTCTAGACTCATATACAACATGTTGCTTCCACAAGTATGGTTGTCCTAATGATACATCACAAACTTTAAGAGGAGCAAAATCACACAGTACTTCATCCGTGAAGAGCTTGATGATGTAGGGAAGGCAGCACTGTTGGCTGATGCTAAGATCTCATCCTTGGTGAAGCCACCCGATAGGGTAGATTTGTGGATGTGGTGTAGTCTTTAGGCCCATCCGCTTCACAATCTTTTCTGAAATGAGGTTTTTTTGGCTCCTGCTGTCGACAATGAGCTGCAACAAAGAACCCTTCACCCACATCTATGAGTGGAAGAGGCGTTCCCCCTCCTTTGAATATTCAAGCTCAATCTTCTGGATCTTGGTGGTGGCCATGGTGGCATTGGGATCCGCATCAATGATTTGCTTCTCTTTGTCTATTCTCTTATTAGGTTCTGATTCAGAGTCGGAACATGCGTCTAATTCAGAAGCCTTTAGCTCGGCCACTAGTGACTACTTGGCCTGACACTCACTTGTATTGTGAGTGAAGCTCTTCCGAAACTCACACCATTTTCTCGTGTCCTTCTTTGTCTTCATCGTGCTGTTCTTTACATGTGTCTTTGGTGGGTTTTCCTGGGTAGCCCCACCTTAGCTTGGTCCTTTGTTCTATGGTTTGTGGGTACCTTTTCGTTGCTTTGGATTCATGTATTCAAAGTCCCGCTTCTTCTGTTCAAACTTTTTCTCAAGCTTGATAGCATACCCATATGCCATGCTAAGTGACGAAATGTCTAGGAACTCCATCTCATCCTGTATATACTTGTCTAGACAATCATGGTACTTGAGCACCAAATGCCGCTTAGTATCCTTGATACCTAGCTTTGTGCGAAGGGTATGGAAAATATTTGTGAACTCTGACACATCTTGGTCCCTTCCCTACCGTAGCATGGTCCACTTTATGTATTTATCTTCATAGCTCTCAACAGGGTAATATTGTTCCTTGATGGTGTCTCGGAAAGAATCCCAAGTGGGTGCAGCTGAAAAAAATGAGGGTTCAGTCTCGTCCTTTTGTTCATAGTATGTTTCCCACTATTCCTTGACGTGTGGGGCGGATTTGAGAAGAGTAAAAGTAATATTTTCCTGATTGGAAAAGTCATGAACTTAAAAATATCCTTCCAACATATTTAACCATTTATCTACGACGCTTGCATCTATCAGGCCTTCAAATATGGGAATAGTGAAGTTAACTTGTACCTTAAAAGGAGTGACACCTCTAGAGTGGCTGCTGAAAGAAGATGCATCAACTGTGGGTAGCTGTTAAAGGATCTAAGCAAAGTTATCCATCATCGCGTCCCTCTATCGTTCGGGGGCTTCCTCGAGAAACATTTTGAAAGGATCTCTTTCCCCCTTGTCTTTCTTTTCTTCCACCATGGGAGGTCATCAGGCTTTGTGAGGTTGATCTTGCAACGGTTCAACCATAGCAAGCCCTAACTCCTTATACCCTGACCTCGTTGTGGCATGAAAAGAAAAACAGAGAAAGAGTAGACCCTTCTGATACCACTGATCCAAACTTAAACAATAATGCAACAACTTATAGATATAATCATAAATACAGAGATGCAACAAAAAAAACACTTCATTTCATTAATAGGAAAACATTGAACTATGTTTACAAACATAATGGAAATAAGATAGCTTGGGCGACGGCAGCTTATCTCTGAGAAGAGATGTGGCAGCTACATGCCTCTCGAAAACCCTAAACATCCAAAAACCTAACCCTAGGAGATGAAGGGCCAAAACTATGGGCCCCATTTCGATAAATTGGTACATCAACTTCCTCGGATCGTAACTTCGGCATGCAATCTCTGTTTGGCTATCATAATACCTCATTTTGAATATCTCAAAGAGGAGGTCAAAAACCAATAGCCAAGCTGATTTGGGAGATTTTCAATCTCTCTGTTTTCCCTAAAAATGTTGTTTAGGGCCTTAAAACGACTCCGAAAGTTCAGGACCTGAAAAATTGCCAAAATAGTAAACTGTGCTACAATTAAGGAAACCAAAAAACTGAAAGAGACAATGTTGGGGGTCGAAGTGGAATAGGCAAGTGACCACCGATATCCACTTGGATCATCTTTTACCATTTCAAGTTATCCAATTCATTTCATTTTATTTAACCAGGTCTTGCACTCTCTTTTCCATTGATAAAATAAACTTTGTTCATCCCTAGGATGAGGAAGTGTCCATTATAATGTTGTATGTTTCCCATAGGCTCCATAATTTCTTCCATTTCTTCCAAAAACACTTAATCAACAACAAATTCATTATAGTTAAAAATACTTTTTAAATACTTTTTACATGATAGATTGTTTTTTTAATCAGAAGCCTATCAATATTTATTTGATCCATGGACCCTCACATTCAAGGAATTTGCATTTAAGATAATCTAGATAAGAATGATCATTTTGAATGTTGCTTTCATAGCTACACTTTCATATTCAAAGAATATGCAATCCATTGCGGATTCCTTAAATTTGTATGACTGTGGATTCCTTGAACATGTGATGTCAGTTCAATTAGACTTTGTTTTCAAGAAAGTAAAATTGGCAAAAAAGTTTATGGATTTTTCATATTCAAGAAATCTACAATCTAAATAAAGATGACTATTTCAAATCTAGGCCAGTTTAATTAGACTTTCTTTTAAAAAAAGTAAAACTGGAAAAAACTTAATATGGGTTTTTCATATTCAAGAAATCTGAAATCAAGATAAAGATGACTATTTCAATTTGGTTTGATTACAGGTTCCTCAACTTGGTTTTAAACAAAGCTAACAATAACTCAATATGATTTCTCATACTATAAAAAATTTGCAAACCGAATAAAGATGACCATTTCAATTTGGTTTGACGAGTTTTCATAACTCCATAAATAATGAATCTAAATGATCATCCTTAAAATATTTAATATTTGTCATACTGTGAAAAAATTGCAAACCAGATAAAGATGACCATTTAAATTTAATTTGATGAGTTTTCATAACTCCATAATGAATCTAAATGATCATCCTTAAAATAGTTAATAACATAAAACACATGTAAGAGACTTTGGTTGTTTAGAACAAAGTTTACAAAGTATTAGTGGGTTTTTGGTTGATTAGAACAAGGTCTAATTGAATTTTTGGGTGTTTTCTTTAAACAGTTTGGAGGACTAGTGGGTGCATTCAATTGCCAAGGAGATGGGTGGTGTCCTCGGGAAAGAAAAACCAAAGTTTTTGCACATTTCTACAGGAAAAATTCTGGTTTTGTTCTCGATTTGTATCTCCCAAGGATGTTGAATGGACACCAATGATGTTGAATGAACACATAGACATGAGACTGTTGCAATGGGTAACGCAGAAGTGTATGCAGTTTATCCGAACCAATCCAGCAAGCTTGTTATCATGCAACAACAGTCAAGTTCTGCAATCACATTAAAACCATCTTCATTTGAGATTTTCACCATTATTCCAGTGTACATCATGAAGAGGCATAGGGATGCTTTTGTAGCTTCAGTTGTACTAATGCCACTGTAAGTCTTGGACCTCCCAGAGGATTGGGGGAGGAAGAACTACTAGCCTCGTCAAAAAACAAGTCTTTGTCTTTCTTTATGACAAAAACAAGTCTCTGCCTTACTTTATGCTAGAACCTGTTGAGACTCACATAAAAGAGGTACCATTTGCTGTTAGATCTTATCAAAAGGCAGAGGATATGACACTTGTTCCTCCTGACAAGAATCCAGATGATATGGCACATGTAGGACTAAGTTGCAAGTCATATCTACAAGAACTTATGAGCTCAGGGACATTATGATTCTCTTTCAATGAGTTCTATGCAGACATCCATTTTCTTATGGATCCTATAGAGGCTATGCAATGCACTTGTATATATTTTCCTTTTTATCTAACCACTGTACATGGCCCTGATTAGGAGGCTTCATGTTTTTGAAACCCCTTACATAACCTTATCTAAGCTTTCATTTTTATTGAAACCTCTCTGATAATCTTCAGGCAACCATTTTCACATTTTATATCATATTAAAAAAACCTATCTCCCTGTTTTTTCCTTTCTTCTATAGGAACATTAGATAACTCTATTTGTGGATATATCTGTATTAAATACATAGGGAATTACCTGATTATGAATATACCTGTATTAAATCCTAACTGAGGATATACTTGTATTTAATCAATTGGGCATTACCTAACTGAAGATTGATTTTGGTATTTCCCATGATTTTATTACAAGGCATGTGTTACTAAAATCGTGTTATTTGGAAGGTGCTGCTAGGATTCAGGATAGGGTTCTTTTTGTCTTGCCAATTCCCATTTCAGGCCTTGCTTTAGTCTTTTGGTTAAGGATATATGTTCATGTGAAAGAAGTTTTGAGCTTCAAGGTTGATTTGATATGAGATGGGCTTTGTAATCCTGGTAGTTTTACATTCTGTAATTTTGTATCATGGCCATGCATTTTCTGTAATGCGAGTCACACATTTAAAATAAATAAGAGTATGTTTTACATCATTTCATTATATAAAGTTTGTTTATATGGTGTACCTCTTTCAATATTCGAGGTTGATCTGCAATGAAAGGGCCTTTGTAATCCTGAAGCGATTTTTACATATTTACATTTTGTATTGATGACCATGCAATTCTGCAATGCCAATCATGCATTTCAATATATAAAGAGTATGTTTACATGGTTTGTACATGTTGTCGTCTAATGCAAATATATTCATGGCTAAAATTATATGAGTAAATAATTTCATTTTATTTAAAATCAAAGTCAAAGTTATTTTAATCCTCTATATTATAATATCTCCCAATATCACTTGTAATATTGTCCCAATGAACAATCCTTGCAATTTGATATATGTGATTACTAATACCTTTTTCTTTTGGAAAGAGTGCACACATAAAATGAAATAAAGGGGATAGATAAAACATTTCTACCAAACTTCTAATAATCCTTCCATTGGACCAAAATGAAAAGTGGAGGGAAACGAGGGGAAAGCCATTGGACCAAAATGAAAAGTGGAGGGAAACCGGGGGAAAGCATAATAAATATGAAGACAAATTTTCATTTTGCATTGAAATATTTGTAAGCATCAGTCCTAGATTGTTAGGATAAGAATTCACTCAAATAATACTTCTAAATAGCGGACAATCTTGAATTTCTCATGTTTACAAGGTCTATTCAGCGAAGGGGGTTTATCTTTAACACCATAAACCAAAAATTGGTCTTGAAGCCATTCACTTGCACCAAACTATGTAAATATTATAAAGTTAATAGATTGAATTTTGAGAAAATATGATGGAAAGAAAATGGCATGAAATCATTCTTGGTTGGTTCCCCTTCGTTGGAATGGAGATACCATTAATTAGACCTTAATCCTTGGTAATGTTTTAGTTGATAATGTCAATAACTAAAACAAGAAGATAGGTTTTAAGATGGAACCCTTCTCCATTGGACTTATGTCAGATTATTTTATTGACAATACATCATTAATTAAGACAAAAATTGAAGCATTGGAAGAACAATTTTCGACCATGAAAACAAATTGCTTTGTTTTCATCCCTCAAACCACCTTCTCGTATCATCAAAGTCAATTTTTCAATGGAATATTTTGTTATATTAGTGTCGTTGGCCCACTTTAGGGTGAAAAATTTGTGTCACACATTGTTGGGTCCTCTAAGGCAAGTAGCTTTACCAAAATATTATAGTCTGACAGGACACATTTAGTGAGGTGACTCATGCCAACCTTTTTAAAATGGAAGAATATGCTAGACTAGTGCCCTTGGCCCACTTTAGGTTGAACCATTGTCACATGTCAATGGGTCCTTTAAGGCAAGTACACTTACCAAATTCTTAGACTAGTGCCCTGGACCCACTTTAGGGTGAACAATTTGTGTCACACACCATTGTGTCCTTTAAGGCAAGTACCTTTACCAAAATATTAAAATATTATAGGACACATTAGTGATGTGACTAATGCCAACCTTTGATGGTGAACTAAACTAAACTTGAGATGGGGAAGGAGTCTTTCATCCATAAGTTTTGTGACAAAGTAATGGGATATTATTAGAGCTTATGAATTGTGAAAGATAATTGAACATCCATTAAAATGTGAAAAGGAAAATATTTCCTTAGAATACTAAACCTTATCTATTCTCTTAAGATTTTTTCAGTGGTCTTATTTTATTGGCCGCCACAATCCATGTGCTTTTGTCTCTAATTCAAGTTTAAAAAATGGACCTTAGGTTTGCAACAGTCCCAAGTAAGGCTTTCTTGACCAATAATCATCGAGGCCATACCTACATTTCATAGGTTCTTCCCATTAAATCAAATTGAGGTTTCCAATTGAAAAATAATTCTACTTCTAAAAGAGAATTAGTAATGGTTCCATCAAATTTAGTTTTCCAATTAAAAAAAAAATCTACCTCTAAAAGAGAATTAGTAATGGGCTCATTATTTGGGCCATACCATTCATTAAAACCAAGACACCTCCACACCACTAGGAATTCATAAGTGGCTAAGGAAGAATATTGGATTGATACCTTTCTTTTTAAATAAAGAGTGTTGACTTTGGAAAATTTCAATATATATTTTTTGTTATGTTTCATGGGTGCTTTTGGGTTCACGGACAATAAGGATCTATATGTTTTGGACCATGGGTATGGGGATACACATACTTTCTTTTGTAAAGTATGGGGGTGATTAGGACGTGGATTCTAATGGCTATTGGTATGTCTTGGATGGAGATAAAGTACCCATCCAACTATGCTTTTAAGCTATTTTTTCTCAAGTTTAGAAAACTTTTTTTTTTGTAATACTAATATTAATAATCTAATTTTAAGGTCACAACCAAACCAGATGCCAAATTCCAAATTGATGTATGAGACTCTCTTGTTTGTGAAACAAAGGACTCCCCTCCATGCATCAATTTGATTTATAAATTCTATGGAGGTGTATGACTCTCGCTCCCTCTGGATTTAAACATGTGACCTCGTAAGAGGAAAGACGTGCTCTTAACCATTAGGCCCACTCAAACTGTATTTGTTTCTTGCAAAAATAGGGACTCCCATTAGGGTAATTTTGAGGTCTAAAATGGGCCTCCTAACGAAATTATAAAATAATAGTGGAAATAATAAAATAATATTAGATTACATCATCAAATTTTAGAGGTAAGAAAGAGAAAAATATTTTTTCCACTCGTATTTTCAACTTATCTCCCTATGGGTTTACTCAGATTTCAAACGACAATATTCACTGGATGAAAAATTTGATTCCTCATCCAAGGAGTACCCATGTTGCATACTTTTGATGTGTTGAAAATATCAACAAGAAATGATAAATATAGAAGTGCTAAAAATAACATTGCTATAAATAGCATTTCGAGATACATTCCAATTTTAGTTAGTCCCTGAACTAAAATTGAGAATTAAAATTCGAATTTGATCTTAGCAGTTGTTTGAAAAATAAATAATTAATTCATCTTGAGTTAATTAGTTGGAGAAAATCAAACATGAAGTCTATGTGAAGACATGCAACAGTTTTCCCTTTGATTGAGGAAGTTTCCCTTAATTAAAGTGATCAGGATGAGTTGTAATTAGTTAGCTCAGTTAATTGAGTTAAGTCCAGTTAGATTAGTTCCAATAGTTTGTGGAACTGATTGTGAGTTCAATTAGTTAATGCATGCATGCATGTAACTACTACACTTCAAATAACTGAATATTCCCTCATAAATAACTCATGCATGTCAGTTCAGTCAGAGACCCAGTTGAGATCAGATGATGGGACAATGTAATATTAGTTGCAGGAATATTCCATTAAGGATATCTCTTGCATGCAGAAGGAATTCATTCCTTGGAGATTGTGTAGTTACTTTTGAGTTTGGTGAGTTGTGTGAGAGGTGAATTCACACAGGTGGTAGCCAAAGGACCTAGGAGAAACTGTGTAAGGAAATAGGAGGCTTGGAGGACTAAGGGAAGGCATATGTTGTGTTTATTCAGTCTATAAGCAACTTTGAGGGATTATACTGAGAGCTGGATAGCTTGTGAGCTAAAACTTTGCGTAATCCGGACATATTTCCACTTGTATGATAATACAGAGATCGGGGTTTTTAGCTAAGGCTTTCCCCAGAGTATTCTTTTGTGTTCATGTGTGATTGATTTCTCATTCGCTGTTATATGTGTTCTATTTTATCTTGCTCAAAATCGATTAAGCTTCCGCAAGTTTGTTTGTAGAAGTAGATCAAATATTTTTCTTTAGTATATTGCATTATTGGGTGATCTACAGGTGAAATTTCTACATGGTATCAGAGCAAAGGTGATCAAAGTGGAGAACAGTATACAAATAAGGGAGAAGTTCAAAGTTTAAAGTTCTTGATTATAGAAATCGAATTCTTATCACATCTCTAATTTCACCAATGGTGTTCAATGGTTTGAGACTTCAGTATGCCCTAGATGGCAGCTCAAATTATATAGCTTGGAAGGATCACATGGAAGCGGTATTAGAGGACAACGATTTGAAGGACTTCATTGATCAAGAAGTCCCCAAGCCAACAACAGCTAATGCCCAAGAATTGGCGAAATTGAAGAAATGTGTGGCTAGAGCGAGGAGGATTCTTCTGGAGGGAGTTCAAGACCACATTGTCTCGAGTCTCCATGGGAAGGAGACACCATTTTCAATGTGGAAGACATTGAAGGATCTATATCAAAACAACAATGATCAGAGGAAGCTGACACTAAAAGACAAGCTTCAGAAAATCAAGTGTGAAAAGGGCGACACGATCTCTACATATCTGAATAAGCTCACCACCTGTAGGGATGAGCTTGGAAGTGTAGGAATCACGACAACTGATAATGACATGGTGAGTCTTGCTCTCCTCAGTCTTCCTATGAGCTGGCATAGCTACCAAGACTCGGTAAATGGAAGAGAGAAACTGCCAAATTGGGAATGACTTTGGTCGGATCTGATGTAGGAGGAGATAAGAAGAAGCACATGAGATGGATCTTCATCAAAGCAAGATGATGAAGAAAATCTAGCCTTAGCGAGTAAGGTGAGGAAAGGGAAAGGGAAGGCGTCCCATTCCAAATCCAGTTCTTCCCATGGTGGGAAGAATATTGACAAATCGAAAGTGAGATGCTTTCATTGTCATGAGGTGGGCCATTATGCTACCAATTGTCCACAGAAGAAATCCAAGAATGGATCCTCGAAGGGATCATATGGTGGGGCGCTGGCCTCACAGTTTGAATTGGATTTCACCCTCATCAGATGTATGGTTTCATCGATGGTGGGGTGTGTTTGGTACCTGGACAATGGAGCTTCATTCCACATGACCGGTGACAAGAATCTTTTCAGTACCTTGGAGGAGAAGGACCTCCAGATGCGCATTGAGATGGGTGATGATGGAAAGTACTGTGTTTCAAGTGAAGGTACGGTTGTTTTTTAGAGGGAGCATGGAGCTCCTCTCACCCTGACTGATGTAAAGTATGTGTCGGGTCTGAAGAAGAATCTTGTGTCCGTCACTATGTTGGAAGACAAAGGCTATAATATAGTCTTTAGCAAAGGAAAGGCATTCCTGAGGCATATCGGCATTGGACAGACCAAGAGGATTGGGATACGAGTAAAGAATCTCTACAAGCTGGAGGTAGATGATTGTGTTGCATTGAGTTCCAAAGCAGAGTTGGTGCAAAGCCAAGATGTTAGCGAGCTATGGCATAGAAGATTGGGCCACTTGCACAATGGGACCTTGAAGATCATGCAGCGGATTTCTACTGGACCTTCCAAGGGGAAAATGGAGCAAGTGGATACATGCAAAGGTTGTACCTTAGATAAGTATGTGAAATATTCCTTTCAGGATTGAGATAATAGAGCTGGAGAAATCCTGGAGCGAATCCATACAGATGTGTGTGGACCATTCTCTACAGCCTCCACCACTAAACAAAGGTACTATGTTATTTTTATTGATGATTTTTCTCGTAGATCTTGGATCTACTTTATGCAGAAGAAGGATCAAAACTTCTCAAGGTTGTGTGAGTTCAAAGCCTTGGCAGAGAAAGAATATGGAAAGAAAATAAGGGCCTTGCGAAGCAACAATGGTGGAGAGTATGTCTCCCAACATTTTAAGGACTTCTGTGCAGCAGAAGGAATTAAACGGGAGTTGACGACACCCCATAACCCACAGTAGAATGGGGTGGCTGAAAGGAAGAACAGATCGATTGTGGGAGCAGCTCGAGCAATGCTGCATGACCAAATCCTACCACTTCATTTATGGGTTGAGGCATACAATACAACAATATACTTGTAGAACGGAAGCCCAGATCGTATACTAGGGATGAAGACACCAATGGAGGCCTTTTCTGAGAAGAGACTAGATGTGAGTCACTTTAGGATCTTTGGATCATCAGTTTATTTCCATGTGACCAAAGATGACTGGAAGAAGCTAGATCCAACAGCTAAGTTGGGGATACTTGTGGGGTACTCCAATACACCCTAGAACTATCGGGTGTTCTTACCTACCAGTCAAAGGACAGTGGTACATAGAGATCTCAAGTTTGATGAGTAGAAAGCCATGTGAGCATCACTTGAGAGGGAACTCAAGTTGCATATAGAGGAGGAACTTTTAGTTCCTAAGGAAGAGGAGCCTCAGACTGATGTGGAGCAATGGCATACAAAGGATCCGGGAGTGGAGACATCCACTCATGCAACATCTTCCAGAGATGGGAGAAAACGCTCAAGGGAAGCTAACAAGTTGATGATGGATGCAAGAGAGAATGTGGGACAACCATCCTCTCAGCATAGACAAAGGAGATCACCCAAGCGGTACACTGTTTACATGGACTTGGTTAGGGAGTGTGTAGAGACCAAACCTTCTTCATTCGAGGAAGCAGTGCAGTAACCAGTCTGGGTTGATGCTATGGTGGAGGATCACGACTCCATCGTTTAGAATAGTGTTTGGGATGTTGTCCCAAGACCAGAGGACAAGTCAATGGTGAGTTCCTAACGGCTTTACAAGGTAAAGCAAGCAGCTGATGGTAGTGTTGAGAAACATTAAGGCAAGGTTTGTTGCCTATGGTTTCTCACAGGTCGAGGGGATCGACTACGATGAGACCTTTGCTCCTGTAGCAAGGTACTCATCTATCAAATCGATCTTGGCACTATCAACTCAGATGGGTTGGAAGATCCATCAAATGGATGTGAAGACTACGTTCCCCAATGGGAAGATTGAGGAAGAGGTGTACATTGAGAAGTTGGAAGGATTTGAGACCTTCGATCGTGAGTCACATGTGTGCCGACTCAAGAGAGCTTTGTATGGGTTGAAGCAAGAACCTTGTGCTTGGTGCACCAGGATCGATAGCTATTTCACCTGGTTGGGCTTCACAAAGAGTGAAGCAAATGCGAATCTTTACCACATCATGGTAGAAGGTAAGCCATTGATCATTGTTCTTTATGTTGATGATTTGATATTGACAGGTGACGATCAGTTGATCAAGTCTTGCAAGGAGGACCTTGCAAGAGAGTTTGAGATGAAAGACATGGGTCATATGCACTACTTTCTAGGCATGGAAGTGTGGCAGAAGGATGGGGAAGTGTTTGTGGCTCAAGGCAAGTATGCCAATGAGATACTTAGGTGATTCCACATGGATAAGTGCAAGCCCATGCTGACTCCTCTAGCTGGTAACTGGAGGAAGGAGGATGCTACTTCAGGTGAGGTAGTAGCTGCTACTGTTTATCAACAACTTGTGGGTTCATTGATTTATTTAGTGAACACATGACCAGATTTGTGCTTTGTAGTGAACCAGCTGAGTCAAGCTATGGTTTAGCCTACCAAGCTATTTTGGAAGGCAACGAAGCATGTGTTGAGACACCTCAGAGGCACATCTCAATATGGATTGTGGTACAGACGGACAGAGGAAGTGAAGCTTAAGGGCTTCATAGATGCAGATTGGGCAGGGAGTCCATCAGACTGGAAGAGCACTTTAGGAGGAATCTTCAACCTTGGTTCAACTGTAGTTTCTTGGTACAGTAGAAAACAGAGGTCAGTTGCACTTAGCTTAGCAGAGGCTGAATACATGGTTGCCAGTCAAGCAGCATATGAGGCCATTTGGATGTGGAAGATTCTAGTTGGATTGTTTGGTCAGAGGATGGATCCAACTGTGATCTATTGTGATAATCAGAGTTGTATCAAACTCTTTGAGAATCCAATATTTCATGACAGGTCCAAGCACATCGATATTCGGTATCATCATCTTCAAGACTGTGTGGTGAAGAGGATCATGTTGTTGCTGTATGTTTCGACTAAGGAACATGATGGAGATATTTTGACTAATGCATTGTCAAAATGAAAGTTTGAGTTCCACAGAGACAGGATTGGGGTGATAGATAATCCCTTTCTTATTGAGAGGGAGTGTTGAAAATAGCAACAAAAAATGCTAAATATAGAAGTGATAAAAATAGCATTGCTATAAATAGCATTTCGGGATACATTCCAATTTTAGTTAGTCCTTGAACTAAAATTGAGAATTAAAATTTGAATTTGATCTTAGCAGCTGTTTGAAAAATAATTAATTAATTCATCTTGAGTTGATTAGTTGGAGAAAATCAAACATAAAGTCTATGTGAAGACATGCAACATTTTTCCCTTTGATTGAGGAAGTTATCCCTTGATTAAAGTGATCACGATGAGTTGTACTTTGAGTTGTAATTAGTTAGCTCAGTTAACTGAGTTAAGTCCAGATAGATTAGTTCCAACAGTTTGTGGAACTGATTGTGAGTTTAGTTAGTTAATGCATGCATGTACGTAACTACTGCACTTCAGATAACTGAATATTCTCTCATAAATATCTCATGCATGTTAGTTCAACTAGAGATTCAGTTGAGATTAGATGATGGGATAGTGTACTATCAATTGTGGGAATATTCCATTGATGATATCTCTTGCATGAAGAAGGAATTCATTCCTTGGAGATTGCATAGTTACTTTTGAGTTTGGTGAGTTGTGTGAGAGGTGAATTCACACAGGTGGCAACCAGAGGACCTAGGAGAAATTGCACAAGGAAATAGGAGGCTTGGAGGACTGAGGGAAAGCATATGTTGTGTCTATTCAGTCTATGAGTAGCATCGAGGGATTATACTAAGATCTGGATAGCTTGTGAGCTAAAGCTGTGTGTAATCCAAACATATTTCCACTTGTATGATAATACAAAGATCGGGGTTTTTAGCTGAGGCTTTCCCCAGAGTATTCTTCTGTGTTCATGTGTGATTCATTTCTCATTCTATGTTATATGTGTTCTATTTGATCTTGCTCAAAATCGATTAAGCTTCTGCAAGTTTGTTTGTAGATGTAGATCAAGTATTTTTCTTTAGTATATTGCATTATCAGGTGATCTACAGGTGAAATTTCTACATGATGGACCCTACTACACGAAAAATGAGAAATACATGAAAAATGTGATAACAATCATGTTTCTTTCATGTATTTCTCATTTTTTGTGTAGCAGGGTCCATCGAAAGTATGCAACATGGGTACTCCTTGGATGAGGAATTAAATTTTGCATCCAACGAGTTCTCCTGCTCGAAATTTGAGTAACACCTTAGGGAGATAAGTTGAAAATACAAGTTCAAAAAGTAGTATTATTATTTTATTATTTTTTAATCTTTTTACTTTTTTACTTAATAAAAGGTGAATCATCCCCCATGGTTGACATCATCATCTTGAATCCTACTTGTTCTTATAAATGCTATTTTGGTTGTACATTTTTCTTAGGAGGCCCATTTTAAACCTCAAAATTCCCCTAATGAAAATTCGTAATGAGTGGATGAGAAATAACATATCTCGCAATTGTCTAGGAATTTCTCTATGTTCATATTCATAAACACAAGTGGGATATTGACACAATATTTTTTTATATGTGTCTCAAAACATATCAGTTTTACTAATCCAACCTACAATAAAGACTACTTAGTGCACGTTCATATACACTAAGAATTATACACCAAAAAACTTAAATTTAATAGATCAATTATTATTTGTTTGATTATGAAAATTAGAGTATATTCTTTTTTCAATTTAACAAAATCCTATCGGTGCTTCCTTGCATCTGTTTGGGAAATTGCTAGTTTACATTTTCTCATCATTTTTACAAGAAAATAAAACTCATGTAGACCCATGGGGATTAAGACTGTCTCTTGTTGCCTTTTTATTGGATGAGTACTCATTTTCCAATTAATCTAGTGCCCTTTTCAATTGGAAGGAAAGTGGGTACACTGTCCACCTAAATTAGGAAGAAATGGTACAAAAACTAAATAACATAACTTAGTAGATGATAATAATAATAAAATATAATTAAATAAAAGAGAGAAACTTAATGAAAGTCTTTCTTTCTTGGTTTTGTATCCACCAAACTTATAACACTATAAAACATATGTTTTAATAAGACTGTAAAACATATGCGCATGAAACTGTGGTTGTGCTTTTAGGTGAAAAGGCTATATTCTCTTGCTTAAATATCAATAGAAATAGCTGTAGGTTTCCTCATGTTCCCAACATTTAAATTTCAGAATGTTGGAGATTAGAGAGATGTTATACAATTTTGTTTGTTCTGTTATATCCAAATTGCGTACAAGGACAATAGATATCAGTTTGAAGCGCATGTGACGTCGATGGAGAATGGAGAACTCTTGATATATTATCACTCCGTTTTGTGTTTGAGATAAGGAAAAATGAAAATAAATAGAAGAATTTCCCATGTTTTGAGTTAATTTAGTTACATTGGAAGGTCATGTTGGGTCTTTTGAGTAACTTGCGTAACTTGTTAGAATAATTTGGAGACTCCACAACAGTGGTGAACCTATTCCTTGAGTCTTGAGTCTTATTACAAGGCACACCGAGTCAAGATGTCCTCTTGGGATTTGAAACCGAGTGGAGAAGATAACATCCTATTGTACCAAAACAACTTGCTAAAACTATTTAAATCTATATTTTTTATGTAATTAATAACAATGGCACAAACGGTCAATATGTCTCCTTGGGATTTGAAACCCAGTGGAGAAGATAACATCCTATTGTATCAAAACAACTTGCTAAAATTGGTTAAGTCTATATTTTATATGTAATTAATAACAAAAAGTTAAATTAAACATGTAATAAGAGAGTTTTGTACTTGTCCTTATTGTACACAACAATACAAAATTATCTTGCTAAATAATTAGGCAAAACACTTAAAAAATCACTTCTCATCATGTGTCATATATGGGACATCAAAAAGGGCATGAGGGGCTTATATTGATATTCTTTGTAAATCATCAATTTTTTTCCTTAATACTTTAGAAGTTCATATAATTCATATTGTGTTGTTAGCTACCTCTTGTGGAGCGCTTGGAAGGTATGCTTTTTGAACAGCAATCTAGTGGTTTTCCAATAATACTTCTAACCTTTTCTGCATTATAAGTCTAAAGAATATAAGGGTTTTGATAAATTGTGTGAGAATGGACAAACGAAGCTCAATCACCAATAATTGATGTTTTCTATGCAGAAGGACGCGGAAACAGGGGATCATCAAGCAAAAACAAGAAGCGAAGGGAAAGCAACTGCTGTCCCATCGATAGGAAATCGGATGCGGACAAGATCAAGTAAAATTAGAGCCGAATAATCCAGGAAAAGAACGCAGGACACTGAGACAGAGAACGCAAGAAAGGAAAGAGAAGAACTGAACGATTAGCGAATCCCTCAGGATCTCTGATCCTGAGGGATCGCTGCTTTAGCCTATCTTTTGTATCTAGATATCTTCGTCATTTCTGTTATATAAAGATACCACGCCATCGAGCGTAGAGGAGGATTATTGTAATTACATGATTCAGAACAACTTTGAGCATTAAGTTTTGCTAAGACCTGATTTTGTGTACCTTGGTTAATGCAATCAATATAAAGGACTTTGTGTTCACTTCGTTTCTGCATCTGAAGTAGCTTTAAGCGGTGTACCATTGGTAGCCAAGGGCCCAGCTCCGACGGTCACTCGCTGTTGTATCATACGGTGATTGGTGTGGTTTGCTTATTTCTTTTGTTTCAGTAATCTGACATATCTTTTATATGATAGACTATGCTTCTTAGTTAATATCTGAATCTGAATAAGTTCTCTAACTCACGTCTCTGTGTTACATAAAGTGAATCTATTCGAATTGCATCCATTTCTATAACAAGGTATTAGTATGAATGGTATCATTATTGGATTCATATAAAATAAGTGTTTGCGAGGCTTGAAGACAATATCACTTTGTTCAGAAATATAGTCACATCATACGTTACTCTCGGATTGCTGTAATAGTTTAGAACGTGTACATCCATTTGAGTTTGCTGTTCCATTTGAGTTTGCTGTTCCATTTGAGTTTACTGTTCCATTTGAGTTTGCTGTCCCATTTCATATGATTGACGTTTCCTGCTTATGATAGTTTGCTGTTCCATTTACTTATGTTGTTCCATTTGATGATTGCTGTCCCATTTCATAACTGATGTTCCATTTACTTATGCTATTCCATTTGATTACTGTTGTTCCATTTCATAACTGCTGCTCCATTTACTTCCGCTTATCTGCCTTTGTTGCTTTCGCGTGATAGCAGGCCTAAGGCTGTCGTGAGCCCAGCAAGACGCTGCCTGACTCCCAGAACTATAAGTCCATGCTTTGGTTTCTTTCTTTATCAGTTTCTAAAGGGAAGGGTTATTGGTTCCGTACCCTTGACTGATCAATTGCTTTGTGTGATTTTATCTTTTGAGTTGGTTTAGTTACAGTTTAGTGTCTGTTTCCTTTCAAATCATTAGAACGTTATACTACCGAGCATTACTTGGGAAAAACAACCTCGGATTGAGTTACTCCTTGAAAGAACAAAACAATCCCGGATTGACTTAATAATGTGGAATAATTGGTGGTGTGAGAGACCCTAGTTATCGCTCTACATTTTGGCGTCGTTGCCGGGGAAGGGGTAATAGCCATTTGTCCTTTATAGAGTAGTGCGCAAATCTGCTAGGAGGGAGTTGGATTTTAAAAATGGAAGGTAAGAACCTGCGTACGGAGCATGTAAAAGCCCTGCTCCACCGTCTGCCCTCTCAGTAGAATTGCTAGTTGATAGGATTTGGTAGTTTTCCTAGAGTGTATGACTAAGAAGAAAGAGATAGAAAAGAATATCAAACTTCCAGTTAAAGCCAAAGGATCGGTGACCCTTGGTAGGACAACTTTTATAGACGAAATCTACAAGAAAACTGAATCTCAGCCGTCGGTAGGCTTTAGAAGGGATAATTCTAAGCAGCCTACCAGTTCCCTTCAGGCTACAGCATCACCATCTGGAGCCTTTGCTGAGATCCACAGCCAGACTAATGAACAGGACTATCAAGAAATTGAAAATTCTGTGATAGAACAGCTGCAGGAAGGGAACTTAAGTAACCTTTGTGAAGGAGAAGGGGAAACAGGGGAAATAAAGGAACCAAGGTCTCCTTCTAGGATAATCCAACTGTTAAACAGTCCAAATAAGGAGAGCGTAGCAAGAATTAATATTGAAGGCACTCCATTCCCTCAAATAGAGATTCCAGTTGTAGAAATTCCAGATAAGGGAAGCATCGTTAAACCAACCCCTGCCAAGTCCGTCCCTTCCCAACCTAGGAACACCCTCCTAGAAATCCTGGAAGGATATTGGCACGTATTTGATCCCATGGCGCAGAATCAACCAAATACCCAAACCTCTACCTTACAATATCCTAAAGTAGACTTTACTGTGAATGCACCGATGAAGGCAATTCCGCTTCAACACATCCCAACGTTTCATGGACTCACATCAGAAGACCCTGATGCATTCTTATTTGAGTATGATGTGTTATGCAGGGGGTACGATTACACCACTGACCCCCAAAAACTCGAATTGTTCCCCTCTACTTTGAAGGGGGCAGCTCTGAGATGGTTTATGGGTTTAGGTGGTGGAGTCATAAACAATTGGGAAGAGATGAAAGAAGCCTTTCTCAAGAAATATCAGGATTATTGTAGGTCAAGGGAATTAAAGGATGAGATTTTCCAAATGACGGCTAAACCAAATGAAACCTTAGAAGAATATGTGGAACGCTTCCAATACAATTTACAAAGATCCCCCTATGCATCATTACCTCTGTCTAACAATGTGTTGAAAACTGCATTAATTAGAGGTATGAAAGAACAGTGGATTGAGACATTGAATATCATGGGAAAAGGGGATATTTACCAAGAAAACTTTGCTGATATTATTAAGTTATGCATCAGGAGTTCAAGGGGTAGCACAAGAATAAAACCAACAGAATATGAC
>APFE031066378.1:0-10475 GCA_000404065.3 Pinus taeda
TGTGGGAAAGAAACTTTGTTTCTGCATTGTATATTTTTTACAGAGGATTAATGAAAGGCAGTGGCTCTGTTTCATGAGATTCATGTGGTTGTGAGTGTAGCAAATGTGTTTCTTATGTTTCATATGTATCTTGTTATGTTTCATAGTTCATTTCATATTCATTTCCAATGAAATTTTCTAAGTTAGCTAAGGTAGAATTCAATTTGATTGCTCTGCCTGTGGGAAAATTTCATGTTCAGTGTTCATTCTTCTGTTGAAAAGGATTCATGTTGTCCATGCACTTTTCACCCTCTTAATCAATCTCTCCATTCTGCACTATCTTAAACAAAATTGGTAGGCTTTCTGCCTACCTTGCCCCACGAAGTAATTTGTGCCTTTGTACTAAGTTCTCTGTTCATTTGAGGTCCATTGGTCCCATATCATCCCAGGAACACAGTCATTCATAAAAATCATTTCTTCTATCCGTATTCAGTTACTAGCCTAAGATAAATAGTCCATTGTAAGTCATCTCAAGCCATTTCGTTTATCTATCCACTGAGTGTGACTCGGAGAGAGCCCTCTCCTGTTCTCGTAGGGCTAGCTACGAGACTAAGCATGGTTTGTGGTTACCTTGAATTTTGCCTTCTTTCAGCCTAAGGCATATTTAGGTGCTAACCTAAATAACTTTAGCGGCGTAGATAAAAAAAAAAAGTATCTTTCTTATTTCAACTCAATGAGCTCAATTATGATCTCACAGGATAGGCAGGGAAAAAACGGTGATTGTATATAAGTTGATAAGAAAGTGTTCTATTGAGAAAAGAATATTGCAGCAGTTAGGAACAATGATGGATTTGGAGAATATGGTGATTTATCTTTGTTAAAATGAAATTTTAAAGAATTATATAGATGACAAAGAACCTTTATGTTTGTGGAGACCACCACAATACCACTAAGTTCATCTCCAGAATTTTCAAGTGAAAAATTATTGTGAGGTATTATATTCTTGTGCATTTACTAATAATGGCAGACCATGTAGAAATGTTGTTGGTGATGTGAGCAAAGTTCATTGTACAAAGATAAATGGTTCAAAATTTTTGGTAATACAAGACCCCAACCAAGTTTCAATAGTTTAATCTATTAACCAAAACAGGTTTCATCAGTCTATCACTAAGGGCGTTTCTACTACCTATTTCTTATACTCAATGAAAAAGGTTTAGAAAATATAAATCTGATAATAGTTCAACGAAGTAGGTGACATGCCCTCCAAGAAGTGAGGATTCTTTGGGAATAGACACTCATTTACAATAAAAAAGCTCCAGGAGTCCATTTCCAAAAATGGGAAATAATGCTCTGGCAGGTGCACTGGCCAGAATGTTTCTAACCATTGCTACATCATTTATTTATACTGCTACTAAGTGTGTTAAACAACAAATGAAAAATGGTTTGCAGTATTGGAACAATTGGTAAGTCTATTGGAAATGGTGTTTCCATTTCTAGAGATAGATCTCCAACAGGAAGAAAGTAATGTGAGGACTAGACTAGATTGGACTAGAAATGAATAAAATTCAATGCCAAGTTCCAGAAAATGTTATGTGGTAAGAAACATAGTAGGAAGGAATGCTTTTAGCTACTTGAAATCAATATCATCATGTTGTGTTAGATGAAAACTTTGATTACATGATCAACTAGGCAAGAGTTGGCACAGGTATCAAATTTTGTAGAAGTAGATTGTTGAAAGGCTAGCCTATTGGAAATTGTCAAAAAAGTTACAATGCCTTAACCTGGTAATTGTAGAGGTTCCAAAATTGTGGACTCCAATAAATTTAGCTCATTGATTTTCCCTAGTTGGATAACCATTCAAAGAAAATATCTTATTGGCTCTACTAACGGTTTTCTTAGATGCACGTATACAAGAGAAAAATGCTAGTAACACATATTTCATTAAATTTGGAAGTATTCTATTACAAGGCCTTCAACAACATTCATTATTTTGTAAATCACCATATTAACTTAATTCAACATAAAAATAATTTAGTAATTTCAAACCGAGCAGAGATCATGAATAGGTCAAACATGAGTTGTTATGTACAATAATATCAATACACAATAGGAATGTGAAATCAAACTCTTAGAAGCAATTGATTCAAGCTAAATAATATTAGTATGTCTAACATCCAATAAAGATATTATAGTTATGGATAACAAACTAGGTTCCTCGATGTTTGAAATTTATGTCGGACAACTCTAAACCCCTTTCCCACAAACTATGGAGGATTTGTCGATTGAATGATGTTGATGTGAGGATCTTAGTGTAAATGGAAAGGATGTGCATCCCTTGCATTGCATTGAAACTAGTCTACTAAAAACCTAGTAAAATGTCTTCGTGCTCATTTTCCTACGGTCCCTTTGTGCCTTTATGAAGCACTAATGAGGGGGCGATCATTCGTCTTCATAGCATCCAGGCATCCATTATAAAAGTTATGCATTATTGATCTAGGTATTTCAAGAAGGTTAGACACCATTGATCTATCTCCACTCAAAGCCAAGTACATCGAATGAGAGTTCTTAAATGGGTATTCGAATCATTCCATTGTCATGGAGAATGTCACAAATTGAAGTAAACAAGAATTAATGGTCTTCTTGTAAGTAGTGGAGGCAAGGGTTTTCAAAGATTAGTATAGTTGATGGTAGTGTGGATATTTATCTCTCCTTGTCAACATTGTCAAAACCAATAATAGTCTCGATGTAATAGCACCAACCAATTGTATGGAAAACCATGATCAATCATTACTTTCACTAAGAGGAGAAATGATAAGAATTTTTAATGAGGAAGAAATAATTGTGAAACATAACTCATGGATTTTAGTTGAAATTTATATAAGTCCCCATGATCTTTAATTATTAAATACTCAATCTAGATACAAATAAATTATCATTCAGATATTGATTTTGCATATTAAATATGTATTAAAAGGCATTCATCTATTACACTTGATTTTTCATGTAGTCTGAATAAACCACCTAAAGCTCATTATCAACTAATTCTAATTATTTTTGTAAAAGATATATCTCTACTTACGTTAAGAGCTTTTTTTCAAAAAACAATTACATTTATAAACTTATATCAATACATATAATTAAATGGTATTGAATAAATAGCTTCTAAGTCTTGTTGGATTCTATGAGATTATTTTAAGTATAAATAATTTATTTTAGAATTGAAATTTACAAAATGTTAATCTTGATGGGAAAATCATGTCATAAGGTGCAATTTTTTTAAAGAAATCGATTTGTGGCGCATCTCTTGAATGAGCTTAAATAGTCTACTTAATGCTCATTGTAAATTCATTAATCCATGTTACATTTGAAAATACATTTTGTTTACATGGATTTTTACTTTAGAAATAACAATGTCACATTTATACATTCATATTAAACCACATGATAGTTAAATAAAAATCAATTAATGGTTTCTTGACTTATTCACTTATATGGCATGATTTCATCTAGAAATAATTGATTTAAGAATGCATGGTTAGAAAAAGTAGTTGATTCAAAATAAAATAAACGAGTTAGACCTCATCAACAATTGATTTTAAATTATTAATTTTCTAAAAAATAAATTTTTACTTAAATTAAGAACTTGATTTCAAAAATAAATTTCATTTATACATACATACATACTAAATAGAATTTAATTCATACTTGTCTTGTTGGCGTCTATGAGATTATTTCGATTACAAATAATTTATTTAAGAATTGAAATTTACCAAATGTTAATAGGGGTGGGAAAATCAAATGTCGTATGTTGCAGAAAGTTTAAATTCATTTATTTATAACTCGTATACTAAATGAAGTTAAACAATATAGTTAACATTCATTACCAAATAATTATTCCATGTGTTGTTATGAAAAACATTTAATTTTACGTGGAGTTTTATTTCAAAAAAAATGTCACATTTATACACTTATATTAAATCTCATCATAGGAAAATAAAAGTCGATAAACGGATTTATATAGGCCACTTAGAACTCATTATCAATTACTTATAATTTGTTTTGTAATATAACATATATATATATATATATATATATATATATATTTATATATTTATATACATATACACATATACCACATACACACACACACACACACACCACACACACACACATATATATATATATATATTTACTTACTTACATTAAGAGCTGCATTTCAAAAATGCATCACATCTATAAAATTCTATCAACGCATATAACCAAATAGAACTCTTCAAGTCATATGGTTTATATGAAATTATTTAAATCACAAATAAACTATTTAAGAATTCAAAATGACAAAATGTTAATATGAATGAGAAAATCAATGTCTTATGGTGCAAAAATTTTAAATACAACTATTTTTGTCCCATCTCTTTAATGAGTATAGATCATCCACTTAACACATTGTTAATTAATTATTCCATGTTTTATTAAGAAGGTAATTTTTATTTACATAGAGCTTTGTTTCAAATCAATACAATATGACATTAATACACTCTTAGTAAATTAAGTGATAATGAAATACAAGTCAATAAATTGATTCCTTATTAAATTATGTGAGATGAGATGATTGCATATACAAATAGTCAATTTAAGAATATATTAAAAATTTATGGATTAAAAGTCGAATGCCTTGCAGTTTAACGAGTAGTATTCACCTATGAGACATCACCCATTAGCCTAAAGTGTCCACTTAATACTTATTATCAACAAATTATAAGACTTATTTTTGGAAAATATGCATCATATTATACGAATATTATATATCACATTTATGCAATCATATTAATGGACATAACTAAGTACAAGTCAATAATATAATTCTAGCTCAAATCATATGATTTCACTTTATTTAAAATAAAAATTTACAAAAAATTCACTTTTAGTAATGAAATTAGATGCCTTACAGTTCAAAGACATAATTCATCCATGATAGTGTCTAATCAAACCTTGATAGTCCACTTAGCAATCATTATCATTAATTATATGGTTTTTTTTTAAGAAATGCAAAATTATTTACAGTAGATTTTTATCTCAAAAATTACAAATCACATTTATGCACTCATATTAGTGCATTTTATATGTAAACAATGAATAACTGACTTTGTGCATTATTGATTTTCAATAAGATATGATTGCAGTTACAACCATTAATTGATTTAGGAAAAAATTATGAAAATTATGGATTAAGAAATCACATATCTTATGCTTCAAAAAGTTCAAATCATTCACCTATGACATATTTCCCATTGGCATTAATAGTGAATAATGCATTTTGAATAGTGAATAGTGCACATAACATTTATCAAGTAAATTATTTATACTTTCTTTAGCAATTAATTACACCTTTGTTTGCAAGGATTTCTATTTCAAACCTTATATTTCACATTTATATATTATGATTATTGATGCATATAAATAAACATACGTCATTAAAAATAAAATGCCTCGATGGTTCATGCAAGATAATTTAAATGACAAAAAAATCATTTAAGAATGCACACACATCTATTAGAAAAAATCGATACAACAAAGTCATTGCAAAAGAAATTATAAATAATAAGAGATATACATATTGATATAATTGGAAATTCCCATATATTTCAAAAAATATAAATTCATACAAATTGATTCAACAAAAACTATGTCCAAAATGTATCAAAAATTTGAATGTATTTTTCAACGAATTTGTAAAGGAAATTATCTCCATCCAATACAATCAAGTACATGTTCTATTGAACATTCGAATGTACTAATTTTTTTATTGATAAGATGAAGTGTCTTAATAAAGGGGAATAAAACTTGCATAAGCCAAGTATCTTGCTCTTTTCCTCTATAGGATTTTATCAGCATGTGGTTTGATAGATATCCAATGAATTGAGAAGTATGCTTTGTTGTATCTATTACCAATGCATTTGATTCTTCAGAATAATCTCCATATTGGGACCACACATCAGTCAATGTTTTTTCATAAAATTGTCTTGTTCTCCCTGCATCCAATTTTGTTTGCAAATGACAATGAGACCTATGCTGTGAAAATTTAAAGTCCTCTATATCAATATTTGATTTCTATAGTACTTTTCGGATGTACTTGTCAGTGACATTTAATGTCCATATTGCGACATCATAATTTTTTAAGCAACATTTTGATACTTGACTGAAAAGGCCTTAAACAATAGGACCCATCACCAAACTGTGAATTTGGTTCTCCTTGAATATGAAAATTTAGTTCATATTTGGCATATGATTGGAAGATACTCCTTCCATTTCAAATATCACCATCTTTTGACTTGTAGTAATGCTCATCTGCATCTACACTGCAATCACATGTATGATATTAACACATCTCCACTTCAACACTTCATTGATTAAGGACATAAAAACCTACCAATTTAAAAATGATGTTAATATTTATTATGAATTATTTCCATTTGTATGCAGGGGGAATTTTACAATGAGTTAATAGTAATCACAAAATACAAATACAATGGCCCCATTAAAATGAACAAACTAATGATATGTTTACTTTATACATACAACATAATACCTTTATTTAATTTGTATGGAATAAAAATATTCTAAGAATGCATTGGCCCACCATTTAAATCACTGATTTTAATACTTATAATTATTTCTTTAATTGAAATTGAAAAATATAATTACAATGGTCTAGTGAAAGTAAACAAATATATTATATATTAATTTCCACATACAATATAATACAATTTTTAAATTTCAAACCCAATTATTTATATGCTACTTTCTAGAGTCTCTACCTTAGCTTCTTTTGGTGACTCTTTTAGTACAAATTGTATGTTTATTGTTGGTGATTCGTACAACCTAATATAGTTTTTCAACTGATATGGATCAAAAAATGTTATAAAAATACAATGGGCCATCCTTCACATTACTAATTTCCAAGAGGTATAATGATAACTTAAACCAAAATTGAAACAAATAATTGTAATGATATAATTCAAACAAATATACAAGTTATCTAATAATTTTTACCTTTAATGTAATCCATTGTAAAAAGTTCTACAGCAAGGGAAATTTTGATATGAAAACATTAAATGGCCATTCAAATCAATAATTATTAACAACACAATATCTCACCAAAAATAAGGAAAAATAAAAGTATTTTTCTTTTAGTAATGCGAACCAGATCAACAATTATTTTATTAGTGTTGTGAAATAAAACTAATAATTCGTGATGTCATACATTTAATAACATGGAATAGACATCGGTCATATTAAGGTACTTCTAAATGTAATTGAATATCTTTAAAAGTAGCTCGCACATTTGTAGCCTTCTTGAGTTTATGCAACATTCTCCATACCTCATCGATCAATCAATTATCCTCTTGATTTGTTCCAGTGAATGGAGGGCAAGAATCACATTTTCTTTGGGATTATCTTTCACACTCTCAAGTGAACAATCCACTATAATAGTATTGGTTGCATCATATTGGGTATGCATTTCCCACACCTTTTTCAATTATGTAGTGTGTATAACTTTGCTTGGATTGTCAATGACCTTATGTCCTTTTTGTGGTTTACAATCTTAAGAAGTCCACATAAACACAAGTTTATCTTGAATGTTTCTGAAACCAACTTTTTTGAAACTCTTGTTGTGCTTTCTTTCAAAGCTGTCGTCCAAATTACAATGTTAAGATATTCATTTTTGAAACACATTTCAAAAAATGTTTTTGCATGTGGATGAATCCAAAATAATTTTTTCTCTTTTGTGTAATCAACATTATTTCCCATTTTTTAAATATGCTCTTTGTTTGTTGCTTCATCATTGATGCTATGATAAAAAAAAATGATCCTTTAGTTCAATAATAACTAATTTATTTTTAGTTATTTTGGCTGCGACACAATGGCAAATAATCTAGTCAAACCATTTTATTCATGTTAGAAAAATTAGTAAATAAATTGTTGAAACAATACACTTACCTTTAGTGGTTTTTTCACTATTTATAGATGAAATAATAAGTTCTTTTATCATCTTGATAGAACTTGGAGTAAACATATTAAACATTCAATCAACTGCCAATAGTAGTTCTTATTAAACATTCAACCAAATACCAATACCAAGAAAAACATTAGTAATGAAACCTTTAAAAAGAAACACACCCACACACACCTTTAACATTATTTTGATTGTTAATTTGTCATTTCGATTAGTTCCTATAATAAAAATGTACAACGTTATGGTAGTTACAAGCATTAGAGTTCAAAGAATAATAAAATAAATAAGAAGACAAGTTATAAGTATTTGATATGACATTATCTCCATATTTGTAACTTTTCACCTTATCATCATCTTTGTTACCTTTATTTTTTTCTAAATTAAACATATAAAATATTTTGAATTGTGAAAATGAATAAAATCATTAAATAATAGAAAATAAGTGGAAAAATTATAAGTACCTGATATTATATTTTGTCCTTGATTAAAGCTTTGTTTCACATTCATTTCATCAATGTATTTGTTCTCCTTTCTTGTCTCTATAATAAACATAAAAAAAATGTTTTAAATTGTGACAATGAACAAAATTCATTAAACAACTATACAAAAAATGAATCATCTTTAATTGGCCATTTAATATTTTGGCCTTGATTGTAGTTTTGTGGGACATTCCCTTAGTCACTATATTCATTCTCTTTATTTCCAACTATAATCAACAAATGAAATGCTATGATTCATGATAATAAAAATAATAATTTAGATTAAAAAAAAAAGAGTTAGAATGATTAATACCCATTTCTATCCCCATCATTTCATGGTCATTGTCTTCATTAATTTCATTCTTCTCATAATTCCCTATAATAGACATCCAAAAATGTTATGAATATGGAAATTAAAAAAATTCAAAAAGTAACAAGAGCAACAACCAAACAAATTATGTACCTAGTATGATAACTTCTTCTCCTCCTGTTTCCATTTCTAAACGTTTTTCAACATCATAAGCACTATATTGATTATTTTTTTGCTTTCCACATTCAACATTTTTTGTTTTAGAATCTCCATCATTAGTCATTTTAGTAAACACTTTGACAATGAAAAATAAAAATAAAAAATTATACAAAGTATTATAAGAGAAACAACAAAGAAACTGTAGTACCTGAATTTTCTAAGAACTTAATAGATCCTGGATTTGGTAGTTGAAAATATTTGTAATTATTCAACATGATTATCCTTTGTGACTATGTTTTCACAACACATGCAATTCTTCTTCCATATGTACAACAAGCCTTGATTAAATTTGTCCCCACATAAAGAGTAGTAACCACTTTTGCATCACTACATTGTTGGTGTTTTTCCAATAAATCCTTTCAGAAATCATAATCTCTCTCATTTTCATCAAATATGTCTTCAAATGTGTGAGAGCATTTTGAAGCTTCCAAAATTTTTAATTCTTAAGTATAGAAATGTATAGTAAAAACTATATCATAACTATACATGTTTTGAGACTTATATTCATAAATGCCACTAGTCATTTTATAGTTGATCTTGGAATCCTTTGTGGCAATTTCCAAAAAGTTGTGTACATCATTACAAAACCAAAGTTCTACTAAGAGAGCTGTAGTAAAGTCATTCAACTCATTCTTTCCATAAGAAATCGAAAAAAAATCAATATTATATCCTTCTGGAATGGTTCTTTTTTCAAAGCAAGTGTATCCAAAACAATAAGGTTAGTATGTAAAACTGCTTGCAACTGACATTCGAAAAGAGTGCAAAAGTGTTGACAAAATATCAAAGCCCCCAAAATGACAACCAAATTCAAAATTGTTGTCAACCCGTTGAACACTTGTTGATCCATTTGTCATTCTGTCAAGGACTCCACATGCTTGCTGATAAAGGGACTCTATCTTTGCATTATGTGTTCTTTCTACATAAGTAGACCCCTCCACCATGTTGCAAAAGTTGGAAAATATAATATTGTTAATTCCATAATTCTCAAGAAAGTTGAATGTGGTAAAAGTATTCTCATTCAATTTCTCATCATAACTTTGACAATATGTAACCATTGCCTCCAATAATGTTATGTTGGTTTTCAATTTAGAATAATAATCTTTTAATTTTGTGGCATTTGTTGGATGATTAAGTGGAATAAAAAACCAAATGGTTTCATCCAATAGCTTATCTGCTACTGAAGAAATTTCTTCCATTGTTAATCCCTGACGGGCCGAAGAGTACATGTTGTCAAATTGTGTAAACTATTCCTGTTATAGTTCTCAAAATCAAGTTGACTTGAAGAACACTTTAATGTTCCTAGTTGGTAACAATTGAAAACAGTGTACCATTTATCCCAAATAGGTTGATCAAGATATAAGAGAATTTTTTTATCAGGAAAAATTCTAATTGGACACTCAAAGAAGGTGCACAACATTTCAACATCGGCCTGCTAAAATAATAAATATAAGCTAATCAAGAACCATTTATT
>APFE031066386.1:4395-27965 GCA_000404065.3 Pinus taeda
TGTGTGTCAAAATAGGGGTAGAGAGGTCATTTTTTGAGTGTTTTTGACCTCCTGGGGACTCAAAACTTGCCCAAACTTCTTGGCCATGCACCAACAATCATGATTTTTCATGCTGAATCCAAAAATGCAAACCTTTCTTGATTTAGAGCTCCAGGGAGAAAAACCCTGTTTTGTGCACAAAAATTTGTCAAATGACCAAAATTTCCCCAAATTTTTTGAAATTTGGGCTGGAGATCCTCTATGAAGTGTTATGCTAGGCCACAAAGGCTTCAGCCAAGATTCGGAGCCGATCTTTCTCTTTTTGCCTCTTTTGTCTTTTTGTCGCTTTCCTCTATTTCGCCTTCAAACTCCTTATCCGGGCCTTTGAACTCATGTTCCGTTCCCTGTAGTGATAAACCATCCACCTCAATAATGTTTTGTCCTTGTCAGCCTTCTCTAGCAGTCTCTCAAGGTGGATGTTGATCCGCTCGAGCCAAGACTCTCGGTCATTGTTAATCTCTTGCTCTAATGGAGTGAGCTCAATCCTCCTATGTTGAGCAGCTTGGTGATTCTCGTGGATGTTTTGCAGCTCCATGATCTCATGCTGGTCTTCAAGCTGTTTGTTCCTCTACTCCAAATACCTGATAATACACTTAGCCCTCTCCAAATTGAGAGACAAGGCTTGGATCTCCATTTGCTGCTCCTGGATGGTCCTCCTAAGTTTGGCACTCTCCACATTTGTATCATCATCATGAATGAGGATGAAGTCAGCCTCTTGTTCACCTGATGGCCCCTCGTCATGCATGGACCTCTTGCCCTTGCCCTGTACCTGTGTTTCAAATGTCGGAAGCGAGGCCCCTTCCACCCCGGGTGGAGATAACACTCGCTTTGCAGCTGCAAACAAATGTCTACTGCCTCTCTGATAGGTGATGAATACTGGCATAGTAGTGGTCTCATGGTGGTCATACTGATGAGAAGGACCACCTATCTCATGTTCAACCTCTGATAATACCTATGAAGTGCTGAAGAGGTCACGGGAGATGAAATCATCCCATGTAATGCCCTGCAATCCCAGCTGATGAACCACCAAAATCTTAAGAAGAGTAAACTGATAAACACTGTTAAGTTGCTGTTGAGGGGTTTTATGCTGCATGAAGGTGTTCATCCTCTCTATGTTCCTGCAAATGAAATATGGGATGTTCATCATCTGTACCCTGGTAAAGTGCATGAGCAACCTGCTGTGATAGGCATATAAACGAGAGAACCTCCCCTCACAACTGAAATATTTCATGATCAACTTCATGAGTGGAGCATATTCGTCTTTCAAATATTGGAACGGAAAGACTATTTTGATCTGCCTCAAGAAACTGGCCATAATGTATAGCTCATAATGTTGCCGATCAACATTTTGTTTCTTGTGCCATGGTTCTCCAACGTTTGGTATGCCGGTTGCTAATGAGACAGTTTCAGGTGTCAGTGTGATGGTGACACCAGCCAAGATAGAGTGATCTCCATGTAAGTGAAGCACAAAAATCCGGGCCAACTCATGATGAACTCGAACACTAGCCACCTTTTGACAAAACTCCAAACATGATAGATGTTGGAAACATGACATAGCAAGAGGGCAGGCCTACAATTCTGTGAGGGTGGTTGGCTCATCCCTAACATGTTTTCCACTTTCATGATGTCTCTAGGGAGCCTGTTCTTCCGACGATGAATCACTTTGGGTTTCCATTTCATACTCCGATGAATGCTCAGATGCCATGACTGCTATATATGGATTGTGCTTGGACTGCCCTTTGATGATGTATGAAACTATGTGTTGTTATGAACTTTGCCACCAAGGGGAACAATGCAAAAAAGGAGTGTTATGAAGGGGAATAATATGATGGGATTAGGGGTTAGGGGGGGAAATTTTGTTTAGGGACATGTAGGAGGGTTTGGGGATTTTATAAGGTAGGATTTTGGGGTTTTACTTGGACAAATGAGTGGAGGGGATAGGGAATAGGGGTTTAGTAATGTTTTAGGGTAGGGAAAGATGGGAAAAATGGAATAGGGGGAAGGGAACAATGGAAAGAAGGGGAAAAATGAAAGGTGAAAGGGAGGAGGAACCTTGGTATCAACACAACAAATTTGCAACCCTAAGAGCAATGGCTTTGATGATTTCAAGTGGTAGGGCTTGGGCGTTTTTATTGCGACTATACACGGCCATAAACCACCATCATGTTCACAAAACATATGAGCAACTGAGATGTCGACCCTACCTGTCAATTGGAAGGGATTCAAAGCGATTTGTTGCAAATTTGGAACAAAACAGGGCCTTTGTGGGTGTGCGCCGCGCCCCTCTGCCTGTGCATCATGTCCTTTGTGTGTGCCACGCCCGTGTTAATTTAACACTCCGTGGTAGCGCCCAGTGCGTCACGCTCCCTCTGTGCATCGCGCCTCTCTGTCTGTGTGTCACACCTTGTGAAAACACCTCCAACCTCACTCAAAACACGAGCTTGCTCTCTCAATCACCTTGAAATGCTTTCTCTCTATCCTTGGTGTGCAAAATGACATTGTTCTTTGTGGAAATTCTATATAAAGGCATTTGGAGTCATGGGTTTGATTTTTGTTTCTTCAAAACCCACTTTTCTAATGTTTTGTTTTGGCACTTTTCCCCTGATTTAATGCAACTTTGTATTTCACTTTTCCCTTTGAATTTTTAGCTAAAATGATGAAATTGTTGGAACTTTTGTAGGGGTTGCATGACATGGCATTTGGCCAAGGAAACCATGACTGCGCCTAAAGAGATCAACCGGAAACGTTTTTTTGAAAATTATCACAAATGACACACTGTTTGAGTTTTCTTCAAAACAGAGTTTTGAAGAATAATCAAAATCTGTCAACATGCCGATGAAAATATTTAAATCACAACTTTGTAAGGGTCTCCCTTTGGCCTGCATGGCTTTATTGGACATGTTTGAAGACCAATTTATCTGATCCCTAGACCTAATGACTGAAAATGACTCTTGTCCATTAAAATATCAAACATTGACTGTCATGGACTTTAGTGAACATTTATGAAAAGACTTAAGCCAGCAGGTGCCAGACATGAGGGGAAATGACTGACAAGACCTTTCCATCAGATTATGGCATGCCCCTAGCGGAATGTAGCTGAATGGATGGAGCGAGACACCTGAAAAAATGAAATGCAGAAAGAGTTTTGATCTTTGACGAAGGGCTGACAAGACCGACTCTAACACACCACATCATCATACAAGTCCTAGGTCATTTGCCAAGTGCATGGTACAATGTGGGGTTGGTTGGGAAAAGGTGAATTAGGTGAATCTTCCTCTTCCAATAGGTGGATCTTGAGCAATCTCTGAACGCCTTTGGGGATCCATGGAATGATTTATATTATTGTTAAAGCCCATGGTTCTCAACACACACCCTACATGTGCTCAACACACACCCTACATGTGCCAACGTATCCCTCCAGAGGGTTAGGACCCCATATAGGGAGACCAAACAAAAAATGGAGACCACCTGCAATCCTGTATAAGATCCAATGAGTGCCTTAGCTTTCCAGTACAACAAATCATCAAGGAAATTGATTAAAAGAGCTTAAAAACCATGGAAAATAGGTGGGCACTTCATAATGGCATGCCATTCCATAGGGATCTTTGGCATGTTCTAATGTGTTAGGCCCCTATACTACTAGTGTAACCCCTTATTGTTATTAGTACAACCCACTTATTATATTTATGTACCCATGTAGTGCCCATATTGTTACTATTGTGACCCATAGAAGCCCACTATTGTTATTATTGTGCCCTTACATTATTCTTGTTATGTAGGCTCTGATTATGTTATGACCCCTTAGAATCTTATATATAGAGAGGAGGTCTTTTCATTTGAATCATCCAAGAATTGTTCATTTATGTAATGTAAAGGAGGTTTCCCCCTCGAAGAGGCTGAATTCTAAGGCATTGATCTAACTTTTCTATCTTTTCTTGAGCTGGTTCATAACATTCTAGTTGTTCATGTAGCTTTAAAGTTCTTTAGTTTTCTGATTTCTTTGTAATATATCAATATTGAAGTCTCCCAATATAATTATGATATCCTTTAAATCTAGATCCCATAAATATTTGGTAATGAAATTCAAAATATTCTTGAAATTTGCATGTGGTGATCCATATATATTGAGTATTGAAATTTGTGAGTGAACTATTATTTTTCCCAATAATGCTTCTACAAGTTTCTCTCCAAAATGGATGTGTTTAAGCATAGTTATATGTTCTTTTATGGGTATCATAATTACATGCTTAATGCAGCTTGATATGCAGTTGAAATTTGTGATGTTCTCATTTTGTATACATAATGACATATATGTTTCCTGCAAGCATAAGATGTCAGATTGCATTGTATCATAATCACTACATATGTTACTAAGATGCAGATGAATATTACGAGTGTTTAGTGAAATAATGGAGATGGAACACAGTGATTGTATTGATAAGTAGTCATATTATAATTTTTATTTTCCAGTGCTTTGTAAACATTGCATTTTAAATTATACTTTTTTCTTAACCTTGAAATTATTGCTTGTGAGAGCATTCAACAAATACAATGACTCTGTATTTCTCGCATGAGATATAGATGTGCATACTAAGTCGTGCACTTTTATTCTAGTAGAGTAAAATGAAATTCTATCCAATGTTAAACCTTGTTACTTATGTATTGTGCATGCACATACGAGTTGAATTGGGAATTGTTTCTGTATATTCCGATGATCCATATTTTGCATCATAAATATTTGTTTCAATATTTGAAGTATTGGTGTCCAATCATGTGCTATGTTTGAAGTACACAAATAAGCCAATTTTCTGGATTGTTGATGACCAATATTAGGGTCATGGAACTTAATCCATAGAACATCAACCTTATCTGTAATGGTATATCATTGAACTATTCTACCTGCACCATGTACTATCCCATCTTGTGCATCATAATTGCAAGCATAAATTTCAATTAACATGTTCAACTTTATTAGAAGTTGTGAAAGAAAGCTAGTTGTATGTTGATGCCTTGGAACATTGTCATCATTCTCTTCATCTTCATCAATTGCATAGATTAAAACTTTATTATTAAGCATGACATTAACATTTTATTTTTATGCATTGTAACGTCCTGGTTTATGTGAAATAAATAGGGAAATGTTGCATCATTGCATATAAGGTGCATGCAAGTTGTATTAATATATGTTATATCATCACATGTTTGACTATTTGTTAACATTTTATTTAAGATTTGTATGAATCTTTGATCTATTTCTCGCATAGTCATATGCAATTGGAAGCAGTTGACATTATTCTTCTAGAAATCATGTGTTATCATTTGATTGTTGATTCTAAGTTGTTCAAAAATTAGAGAGCCTTAAATAGGTTGCGCTTGGTAGAAATCAACACAAAATATCATCTCAATGTTTCCAAAGTATTTGGTTTGTAGATATTTTATGCTTTCGAGACTATTGCCAATGGAATATAATTGTATTTGTTATAATTGAAAAATAATATATTATTTTGTTTTTTACTTTTGGATAAGTGTGTGCCATCTTTCTTGTAATTTGATACAAATTATGAAAGGCATACTTTGCTAATGGAACATGGGCATTCAATGTAGTAGTCAATAATGAAGTGACACATCACATATTGTAAATCACTAGGTTCTTGTTTCAAGAGAATATGATGTTTAAGCATAAATGTGTGTTCATCAACTGGAGATGTGTTTATGAATATACATTCTCTTGAACGACAACTCAATGGAAATGAAAGTGCTATATGCATTGCTTGTTGAGGTAACAATTGTTGGAGATTAAGTAATGCATTTTTGAGTTTATGTATCATTTGCATATCATCCATTTCATTTCTCCCATTCTCTTTTTGTATCATCCTAAGTGAATTTGTCATATAATGTCAAATTTTGTCATGTATGAACTAAAATATGATGCTGCAACATTTACATTTAACGTGAATTGTGCATATCTATTTTCATTCCATAGAGCAAGCATATCCTTTTCAAAACTATTGTTCCAATTGTGAGAAGGTTCTCATTTAAAAAAATTGTTGGTTTATTTACTCTACATTGTATTAGTTGTACGTTCTCATCTTTTGTTAGTCCTACTTCTATCAAGAAATTCCCATGGGTTATTGAATCATTGTAGTTTGTTTGGTCCAGATATGCCAAAAGTGCTATTGATTTCTCCATGAGATTATTATTGGCTACAGTGATCGGTTCAATGATCATTGTTGATTTAATTGGTGGTATGGGGAAATTTTATCTATAATATAAAAAAATTTGGTTCTTACATTGTCTTGTATGGTGATGTTTGCGCATTTTGGAAATGCCTGGTTCCAAATGGTATGTATTTGTTAGGTCGCTATACTACTAGTGTAGCCCATTATTTTTATTAGTGAATCCCCCTTATTGCATTGCTGGGCCCATGTAATTCCCATGCTTTTATTATTGTGCCCCATAGAATCCCACTATTGTTATTGTTGTGCCCCTACAATGTTATTGTTATATAGACTCTAATTATATTGGGACCACTTAGAATCCTATATATAGAAAGGAGGTCTTGTGATTTGTATCATCCAAAAATCATTCATTTGTGTAATGTAAAGGATGTTCCCCCTAAAAGAGGCTAATGCTGAATTCATTGATCTATCTTCTCTATATTTTGTGAGCTAGTTTCATAACATTTGATATAAGAGCTTTGGATTCTAGGCTTTCGCTACTCTAAATAGGTCATTGTAGTATTTTCACAATAATTTTTTATGAAGTTTTAGAAGACGATATTAAAACCCATTTTAGCTGAAATCGTAATAAAACTTGCGTTAGAATTTAAGGTCTTGTATCGCCATATTTTCAAAGATATGACCCAAAGAAGTTAGTGTTTTTGTAGGCTCATGAAATACATCCCAAACAAGTGACCATGGGAAAATATTCATAGCATTCTCTTTGAGAATCAAAGTTAAATTTCATAAGAAATTGTAGAAAGAGAACAAAGTTTAGTTTTCTTTGTATTGTTTTTAGGTCCGAAGGTCAAAACAATTACACGTGGCGCTTTGTACAAGTTCAATCTACTGAAAATGTACATAATCATGTCATCTTGTGAGATTGGGGATAACGCTTTCTTGGAGAATCCAATTGTGATCATATTGGTGCCATTGGAAAGAATATGTAGAAGGATACCATAGATCAACATTCTAGACATTGGAGATCTGAAAGTTTAGAGATACAACAGATTCAAAATGGAGTTCCTAAAAGAAAAAAGGATGATTCAAATTAAGAAAATACAAACACATAGTAAGAAAAAATGGAGGGATGATTTGAAGAATGTGATTGAAGATATGATCAATAAGATAAATGTTATAAAAGAAAAATTGAATGGAAACATGGAATATTGGAAGAAAGACATGGCAGGTTTGAAGGAAGGTGGGACAAAGTCATTAGAAGAAAGGCTTCCTAATGCTGAAAAGGTAGTAGAGGAAACTCATGATGAGAACAAAGAAATGTTAATCATGATTTCATAGACTCTAACATTGGATTGAAGACCCACCATATTCCAAATATAGATATGAGAAAATTTGATGGCACAGATTGTGTAACTTGAATACTAAAAATGTAGCAATATTTTGATCTACATGATGTGCAATAGCCATAAAAGGTACGTATTGTATCTTTATACTTAGATTGAATTAGTTCATATGGTATAGAGGTATTTGTTATCGTAAACCACTTATCACCTGGTCAATTTTCATGGAGTAAATTATAGCGCATTATGAGGATACAAAGAGCAGTACCTTCTTAAGCCTATTTATAAATCTAAAAAAAAGGGGTTCAATGGAAGAGCACATTGAGGACTTCGAAAAGTTGAATATAAGGGTAAATGATATTCTAGAGAAGCATAGGCTTGAAGTCTTAATAGAGACTTTAAATGATAACATCCAACATGCGGTTCACCTCTGGGAACCTGATTCATTGGAGAAGACATACAAGTTGGCAAGAAAAATTGAAAGAAAAATTATGGCAACAAGGAAGCCTACCACTCATAACTATAAATATGGAGCTGCTGTTTCTCCTAGTGTTTGACAACCTACTAGGCTACCACCACAAAAATTGAATGAAAAAATATCAAAAGGGCTTTGTTACAACTGTGATAGAAAATACACTAAAGGTCATAAGTGTGCTGAGAAGAAATTAATTTACATAGATGTGGAAGAGGAGAAAGAAAAGGAACAAGAAATGTCAAAAGAAGAGGATATATACCAGGAACCAATCCACGATAAAGAAGAAATGAATTTGACCATATCTTTTAAGGCATTGACAAGAATTACCTCTCCTCAAACTCTCAATATAGAAGGGCATATCGAGAACAAAAAGGTAATAGTGTTGATTGATTCAGTTAGTACCCATAATTTTATTCATTGTAATTTAGCCAAGGAATTGAATTTCTTCCTATATCAAGAACCAAAGTGTCAAGTAATGGTTGCAAATGGAGGAACCATAAATTTCTATGTAAAATTCAATAATATCAAGCTATACATGGGAGGATATGTAATGAATAGTTCAATGCTTTTGATTCCAATGGGTGGTGCTGATGTTGTACTAAGAGTTCAATGGCTCCAATATTTGGGTACGATGGCTTTTAATTTTGAAGAAATTTTCTTGAAATTTTTTTTGGGAAGGAAAGTAATTTGAATTAAGAGGTATCTCAAGGAAACTGGGAAATACAATCATCTCTAACATCATGACAAAGCTTCTAAAGAAAGAAAAATGGGGTGTAATTTCATAGTTATGTTCACTAGAGGTTCCCACATCGAAATCATTTATTTCTCCAGATATCCAAAAAGTATTGGAAAATCATTCTAAGGTTCTGTTGACATGGCTAATCTGCGCTATTCCAACAAGGGGAACTAATCCGATCACAAGCCCCAATTAGACCTGCTTTCATTTGGAATGGCTAGCTTTGATGGGTTTTAACGGGCCCTGTGAACCATTTGAACATGTTGAAAGATTGCTTCCGGGAGGAAGACTTCAATTAAATCAACAAAATAAAACAAATAACCTCTATGTATTAAATCCTACCTATACTACTCCTAACTACTCTAATCTAGTCTTACCTATCCTAGTCTATCTTACAAAAGCATGATATGCAGGTTTAAACATAATATATATGTTCGGTAGGAGTGTGATAAAGAAGATTAAACATCATGTATAGATTCAAGTCCAAATGAATCAATCACTGAATTCACAGCTAGACAAGACTGTATTAAAGCTAAATTGCAATCCAATCACTCATATAGGAATCCACATTCGTTTATGAAATTAAACTTGCAACTGATGTTTAACTTAGTTTCAAATTAGAGACCATTCGCAAGTTAACCATGAGACTGAATCACATTCAATTTAACAAGACTAATAGTGAATTGTAAGTCATTAATATGCATAAATACAAATCACATTTACATTCATGCCATCAACGACACTCTGATCCAAAACATATAAAATAACAATTAAATAAGTCCGAAACTAAAGGCTCCTTCTTCCCCAAAGTAGTCCTCCTTATTCACAATAAAACAAAATTGTTCTTCTCGAAAAACAAAAGCCCCTTCTCCTCTTTAGAGGTAATACTTATGCACATGCCCCTGACTCTAGGTCTACCTTGCCTCTTCATCTTCCCACTGCATTCGATATGAAAATCAAGTAGACAAAAATAGGATCATCGGTGTGACTGATGACACATAGAAAGCACAATGGTCGGATCGATTCACTTCCTTAGGAAGTGAACAAATGTTGGTAAGAAGGATGACTGTATGTTGCGCTCCCATAATGAAGACTGGAACAACCTTTCTTTTAGAATGTACAGGCCATGCGTGGGATCCCGACCCGGAACGCTTGTGGTCGGACCTTCAAACACAATGCTTCCTTATATAAGGCCTTTCGAATCCACTCCTATATCCTTTACTTATCACCTGCAAGGATAGCTATCATTAGCTTCATGATTACGAACAATATAACAAAAATATTCACACATAACATAACACTGCCTTCATTAGCTTTTATACACCATGGGAGTAAGCACGAAAAGGATGAACACATAAAACACAGGAAACACATAATATTTCGCTCAATCCATGGTCTGGGCATGGTTTTCGAGGGATTTCTTAATCGAAATGGCGTATTAGTTACATCGTGGGTCACAGGACCCATGCCTTCCATTGCCCCGATGTGCAATTACACTATCGGGACTCCACAAGCCCACCTTTTTCATTAAGATCCAATTCCTTTGTATTATCAAAAATTTTGAAAAATGTGGGAGACACACAGAAAATTCGGCCCCGATCACTTAGGCCAGACCTCACACTTTATATAATGAGGCATATAATCATCGTCGAGTCCGGCTGTCGCATCTCCACTAACTACATGACCTCGGGCTCCACTGATATGTGATATGTGATGGGGCTTCTAGACCTAAATATATATTATATATATAATATATATATATATATATATATATATATATATATAAAGGTTCATAAATACATTCGGGTCTTCAATGTTACCCTTCCCTTTGGAAGACCCCAACCTCAACGTATTTCTGGAAGCATAAGGATATAACCGAAAAACCTATGTTTGAAATTAATGCACCTGGTTTTATAATAATTAATGGTCCGGGTGGTTATGGTGTGCAATATACATGGATTCTGGACCCTATCTATAGTGATGAGCGATGGGTCCTCGACCCGAAACATAATATATGTCTGTTAATGTGGCCCTCAATTCTGGAATATTTATGCACCCTTTATATATAGCATTGGGGCTTGGCTAATTAGTGATTTGCAATGCAGTGGCGGACTTACTCACATCGCTCTTACTCATTCATGATAAACCAGCCTTCGCCTTTAATCAAGGTGAAGTGTGATGAGCGAAAAGGGATGATTCGTGTATGCTTTGCGAAGCACTTCAACCATAAAGAGTTATGAAGGTGAATGAGGTGTGATAGAGGGTTTTGTGCATTAAGTGCATGAATGGCCATAGCAACGGTAGGGGAGATTATATATGCAGGCCTATTTTGCTAGAGACAGTTATGAGGATTGGGGAAGGTCTAAAGAGGGAAAGACAGCGCAAGTTATAAACAAATCATGATGCAGAGATATTTTCAAGGGGAGGTATTGACCATTAAGAATTGAAGGGTTAACTCGACATGGGGTTAGAGTTTTTTAGATGAAACTAGCTCATTTCGGGAGGTGAAAAATTCAGCTTCAAGGGGACCCATTTAAAATTTGCTATCAGAGTATGTTTGAATGGGGAAATAGTTGTGGTCACAACAAATGGCGAACCGTTGGGCAAAACAGTTATCTCTATTTCCAAATAACCTTCAGATTAATAAAACATCACCATGTTAAGATAAACTTGAAATGCAAACTATATAGATGGACAAGCATGGGTTCCACTTAAACATTAACTGCTTCAGGAGGGATAGCGACAAATAGCTTCTACTCACTGATATGATTTTGACATGCATTCTCCAATGGCAGTATTATGGGGTTTATTGACCTTCCTTTACCTATTTCCCACTTCAAAAATCCCTTTAGGGTAGTCACTGGTCTATTCATACCTATTCAGGTGTGTACCTTAGCTCTTTATTACTCATCAAGTTTGATGTAGACATGTTTATCTTGTAGTTTATAAGAGAATTTCAGTGGTATATTTTCATTGACTGAATGGGGCGTAGTCATGGATCATGCAAAATTTTTAAACTACTTAAGAAAGGTTGGGTTTGTTGTGCCAACCGGTACTCTGAGCCCAACAACAGTCCTTACTCTAACTGGCTTCCCAAATAACCTATCCTTCCATGTTAGTAGAAGGACTTGATATTTCATTTCTTTTTAGATAAGTCCTTCCAGTTTTAGGCACAAGGACTAGAGCACAATTAGATTTTCCACAGGATATGAGAGAGTTAGCTTAGCCCATGAAAGGAGGTTTACTTGTGAGGAAAAGGTATTGGACCATTTAGTGTGGTGGATGGGACCAATGGAGAATGACTGTAAACCTTACAAGCAAGTGTAGGCTAGGTCTGAGTGAGATTTATTTAAATGCAATGTTCCTCCATGATAGTCCAGTTGTAGTTACACACTTTTTGTTTTATAAAGATGTCCTTACATGCTCCAAGTATCCAAGTTATCAACATATCTCACATAGTTCCCAACAAATGCCCATGAGGGGTTTCAGTTTGGATTCCACTACTAATTTTCAAGTCTTTATGGGCTAATAGAAAGTTTGTTTAATTTGCAGGGAAATGATGGATTCAAGAACAACAGAATCATCAACAAGTTAATCAGGAAGGGAAAGGCCAAGAGTGGTGAATGAGGGAAAATATGAAAGATAAAATGAGACTGGAGGACCACCATCAGCTGGCTCAAAACAAATGCAATTCAAAATAGTAGGAAAATAGACTTTACAGAAAACAAAAAGAAAGGAAAGGAATACAACTACAATAACAACAAAATGAAATGAACTCTAACCTAATCTGGAGGTAACCACCATGTGGTGGCTACTGGAAGTATCTCTTGAGATGTTGGTCATTAACAAGGAGTTTTTCAGTTTCTCCTAGTAAGGTTTTCAATTTGTAAATTCCATGACCAATTTTTTCCACAACTTGGAATGGGCTTAGGCATGAGTGTCATAATTTTTGTGTGCTTAACTGTTGGCTCACTAAAGAAAGATGAAAAGTAAATAAATTTCTAAATGAAAGGTATCACCTCGTCTTCACTTCCATTTATAAGTTTGTCATGCTCCTTTTTGTTAATGGTTGTGTTTCTGAGTGTTCCTTCACAGTGTAGGAACTCAAGGATTTGATTATCACCCTTGAACACCTACCAATTTGAGATATTATCAATTACGAATGTTCTAAAAATCATTTCAACATAAAATCTATTCTTGTTTAATCTAATATTAGGCAAAGGTTTCATAGCCACAGCAACAACCAAATCAACATCATGGTTATAATTTCGAGGTATGTATGTGACATTGAAAGAATTGAAATTTTCAATTAAACTCCATACCTCATGTTGGTACCTCACTAGGTGTCGTGGACTCCAATGTATATTTTTCTTTACCTAGTTCACCATTATCTGTGGGCCATCAAAAGCTCTGAGATTCTTTACATTCCTTTCAATGGCTCTTCTTAGGCCTTTTCGCAAGCCTTCATGTTCTGCTATGTTACTCGTGCGAACACATTTCAACTGGCTGGCCATCAGATATTGGTTACCTAATGGGCCAATGAAAATGCTCCCAACACCTACACTTTTAAGACAGTTAGAGTCATCAAAGTGGAGTGTCCCAAAAATAAACTCTAATGTTATTCTAAAAGAACCACTTCCTATGAAATTAGTCCTATCATCTAATATAATACAAGGTAATTCATCAGTTGGATTATGGGGGGGTTTAATTCTTTCTTCCAACTCTGTGTTTGTCAAGGCCTCCTTGACTGTTTCTACATGGCATTCTCGAAAACAGGTTTCCATGGCATAAACATCAAAACTATAATTCCCAAGGATAGAGTTATAGAACACTACAGGTTCATTGGGGTTGTTTGGTTCTGTTACCACGTACTTCATGTATCTTTCCCGATCCATTCTCAGCATATCACTTTTTCCCCTCTAAGCCAACAAAATATGGGACTAGTCAATTGAGAAATATCCATTTAGATTCAATCACTAGTCCCTACTAAACAACATTCCGTAAGCCTCATATATATCCACTACCACTATATCAATGACTTTAGTGTATTGAGGTTTGGAAGCCATCCGAATCAACAGATCTTTCATCTCCCCAATAACTCTCACATTCATTCTGTCTAACTGCATAATTCAAGTTTCAGTTTTATCGGGTGTTGCCTAAAGTATCTTAGCAACAATGTAAGGCATAACAGTGGATGAGGCGCTAGAGTCTAGCAGGAAATTGTGCACATTCATGTTGAAGATTTCAAATGTGATAAGGAAGGGTGGAGACATAGATTTTTATTTCCTCCCTATCATGGCTGCACTGACATCTTGGGGCTTTCGATTTATTTTAGATAAATTGGCCTCCATAGATGATGGTATTTGGGATGAACTAGAGGTACTTACAGGTTTGGACACTAGTTTCTTGGTTTGGCCGCTGAAGGTGGTGGGAGTTTTGCAGTTCTACTCATTCATAGATTTGAGCAGAAAATCTCTTTTCTCTATTAATTTTAACAAGTCAAAGTATGTGATATTAGCCCTAGACTTCTTGAGATCATCCACAATATTGTAATTAATGTTATAAAAATGATATGGCAGAGTAAACATACCTATTTTTCCATTCTTAGATGGGGGTTTACCATCTTGAGGAGCCTTCGTTGCAGTGGGAGATGGATTTTCTTTCTCTGGGTGACTTTTAATAGGGGAACTCTTCGATTGACCACCAAGCCTACCCTTCTCGATAGGAACTCTGGGAGCAGATTCTTTCATAGGGTGAAAATTTTTCTTTGTTTGGTCTAAGGAATTTGTCGCATCTGGGAGTGGCCCTTTACTTCACGTGTGAATTTCATTAGCATTGATTTCTACAGTGTTATCCCCTTCGTGATTGTTCTCATCACTATGGAAATCCCAAAGCACATTAATTTGGGTTTCCTCATCTGAGGGTTCTTCTACTTGGTATCCTTCCTCGCCTTCTTATTCTGGTTCGAGCTCTAGTACAGGTTCTTCTTTGTTAAGGAGTGATCCAATAAGAGCCAACTCTTTTGTGCTTAAAGCCCCTTCATTGGGTGGAGTAGGTAGCACAAGTTGACCATGACCACCTTCTGTTTTGCCATGACAGAAAGGTTTTGAAGGGCTTTTTGTTGTTATAGTCTCCTACATTACGACTAGCACTCTCTCCACGATTCCTTTCCATATCAATTACTGTGTTCATTAGTTTCTTAATGATCCGATACAACCGTTCCACATCCATGGTGTCCTTTTGTTTAGTTTTAGCCCCTTTGTTATCATTTCCATTATTCTTCTTGGATGTCTGAGAAGCTTTCTTTTCTCCATTTGTAGGGTGGCATGCTGTGAGGCTGATCATTTCATTTTCAACTTCCACCGCTTCATCGATATCACCTTGTAAGGTTTTCACATTACTCCTTTTAACCCACATCGTTGTAGGGATAGGGAGAGAATAGATATAGAATTCCATTAGCACCTCTTTAGTACGTCTAGAGGTGGCTGTGATTCTATTGAACAAGGTGTTGAACTGGATATTAAAATCCTTAACCTTCTCCTTGGTTTCCATTTTTAGATGGGATACTTCTAAAAATAAGGCCGTAGGTGTTTTGTCATCACCAAACTTGTCTAAAAAGGCTTGTTGAAAAGCATCCAAAGAGGTGATTGACCCTATTCTCAAGCTGAAATACCATGTGGAGGCTGCACCAGTCAAGGTAAAAGGGAATAGGTCACACAGCACATCTTCATCGGTGACCCCCAATCTGTGCAAAGCTAGGAAGAAAGAGCGAATATGGTTATCAGTGGCATCTCCTGACTCAGGGTCAAAATTAGGTAACACTCTTTCTACATTTTTGGGTAAGGGATGTTGCTGCCTAGGCATCACTACAGCATCCTGTGCAAGCTAGGGAGGGAGTGCTTCCAGAGGAGGTGGGGGTTGATTCCCACCGAGAGGAGGAGGTGGGTGTTGATTCCCAATCGAAGGAGGAATGCTGGCCATATTATGGGTAGGGAAGTTTTCGTCTGAGGCTTCTCTATTAGGATTATTAAAATCAATCGAGGAGTTACCTTTAGAAGGGGAATCCTCTGGAATTTCTTCCCAAGGGATGTCGATACTTTACAAGGTTTCTAGCACAATATCTTCAACATAAGTGGTCGTCGATGTATCTTCGCTCAAGCTAAAGATACTTGGCTTTCTCTTATTTGTCGGAGGAAAAGAGTGAAAGATGGGAAGCTGATAGAGGGAACAAGCATAAGCCCGAGTAAGTGTTCTGACTGGTTGTTCTTGAGTGATAACATACTCCCACAATCATTCTTCCTTGGGTGACAGAGATATAGGACTTAGAGGGGTCTCTGTTTCTTTAGAATGAGGCTCTTTCAAATGTGTGGTAGGATCTCTCCAACCTTTACTATCCATACATTAATCCTTTTGAATCCATGCGTGGCACTTATAGATGAAATCTTGAAAAGCTAGGGATGGCGGTTCATGCCCTCCTTCTAATGCCAATTTGTGGATATGGCTAATGTGTGCGATGCCAACAAGGGTAACTAACCTAATCACAAGCCCCAATTAGACCTTCTTTCATTTGGAATGGCAAGCTCCGACAGGTTTTAAGGGACCCCAAGAACTGTTTGAGCATGTCGAAATATTGCTTCCAGGTGGAAGACTTCAATTAAATCAACAAAATAAAACAACTAACCTCTGTATTAAATCATATCTATACTACTCCTACGTACTCTAATCTAGTCTTATCTATACTAGTCTATCCTACAGAAGCATAAAACAGAGGTTTAAACATCATATATATGCTTTCCAAGACCGTGATAAAGAAGATTAAACATCATGTATAGATTGAAGTCCAAATGAATCAATCACTAAACTCACAGTTGGACAAGACTCTACTAAAGCTAAATTTCAATCCAATCCCTTGTATAGGAGTCCACATTCTTTTATGAAATTAAACTTCCAACTAATGTTTATCTTAGTTTCAAATTAAAGACCATTCACAAGTTAACCATGAGACTGAATCACATTCAATTTAACAAGGCTAGTAGTGAACTGTAATTCATCAATATGGATAAATACAAATCAATATTCGTCAATATTCATGCCAGCAACAACACTCTGATCGAAAATGTATAAAAGAAAAATTAAGTAAGCCTGAAACTAAAGGCTCCTTCTTCCCCAAAATAGTCGTCCTTATTCACAATAAAGAAAAACTGTTCTTCTCAAAAATCAAAAGCCCTTTCTCCTCTTCGGAGGTAATACTTATGCACACGGCCCTGACTCTAGGTCTACCTTTCCTCTTCATCTTTCCACTATATCCGATATGCAAATTGAGTACACAGGGATAGGATCGTCAGTGTAACCGCTGACACGTAGAAAGCATAACAGCTAGATCGAATCATTTCCTGAGGAAGTGAACAGTTGTTGGTAACAAGGGTGACTATATGTTGTGCTCCCATAATGAAGACCGAGACATACTTGCTTACTGAATGTACATGCCATGCGTTGGATCCCAACCTAGAATGCTTAAGGCCGGATGTTCAAATACAATGCTTCTGTATATATTTCCTTTCGAATCCACTCCTGCATCCTTTACATCTCACTTGCAGAGATAGCTATCATTAGCTTCATTATTGCGAATAACATAACATAAATATTCACACATAACATAATGTTGCCTTCATTAACTTTTATACACCATGGGAGTAAGCATGAAAAGGATGAACACATAAAACACAGGTAACACATAATCTCCCACTCAATCCATAGGTTGGGCATGGTTTTCGAGGGCTTCCTTTAATCACAATTGGGTCAAAGGACCCATGCCTTCCACCACCCCAATGTACGATTACACTATCAGGACTCCACAGGCCCACCTTTTGGATTGATACCTTGTCCCTTTGTTGTATCACAAATTTTCAAAAACGTGGGAAAACACAAAAATTTTTACCCTAATCACTTAGGTCGGACCTCACACTTTATAATCGGGCATATAATCATCGTTGGGTCCGGCTTTCGCCTCTCTGCTAACTGCATGACACCGGGCTCCACCGATATGTGATATGCAATGGGGCTTTCGAACCTAAAATATATATATATATATATATATATATATATATTAAGGTTCATAAATCCATTCGGTTCCGCAATGTTACCCTTCCCTTTGGAATACCCCGACTTCAATGTTTCTCCAGAAACATAAGGATATAAGTGAAAAACCTATGTATTCGGCTATAATGTTGGACTTGAAAATTGATGTGCCCGGTTTTGTAATCATCGGTGGGTCCGGGTGGTTATGGTGAGCCATATACATGGATTCTGGACCCTGCTGATAGTGATGAGCAATGGGTCCCACACCTGAAACATAATATATCTCCCTTAATATGGCCATCAAGTCTAAAATATTTATGCAACCTTTATATATAGCTTTGGGGCTTGGCTATTTAGCGATTTGTGATGTGGTGGAGGACTTACTCGCATCGCTCTTACTCATTCATAATAAACCAGCCTTTGCCTTTCTTCAAGGTGAAGTGTGATGAGTGAAAATGGATGACTCATGTATTCTTTGCGAAGCAAAATGGCCATAAAGAGTTATGAAGGTGAATGTGGTGCGATAGAGGGTTTTGTGCGTTAAGTGCCTGAACATCCATAGTAAGGGTACGGGCAATTATATATGCAAGGCTATTTTTCCAAAGACATTTATGAGGATTGAGGAAGGTCCAAAGAGGGAACGAGAGTGCAAGTTATAAATAAATCATGCTGCAAAGATAATTTCAAGGGGAGATCTTGACCATTAAGAATTGAAGGGTTAACCTGGCATGGAGTTAGAGTTTCTGAGATGAAAGTAGATCATTCAGGGAGGTGAAAGATCCAGCTTCAAGAGGACCCATTTAAAATATGCTATCAGAGCATGTTTTAATGGGGTGATAGTTGTGGCCACAACAGGTTCAAGCAATGGAAGATCACGTTGAGCATCAACCACAATTTTTCCAACTCTTAAAGGATAACCTTGATTTGGCGGAGAACCAAATGAAATAACATCCAATGAGTATTTTTACAACTAAAACCATACAAAGAAATATCCCTTAAGCAACCTAAGAAGGATAATAAATTATCAACAAAGTACTATGGTCCTTACAAGGTGTTCCGAAAGATTGGTACTATGCAATATAGATTGGAGCTTCTTGCATCTTCTCGAGTGCCCCCAGTTCTTCATGTTTCATGCTTAAAGAAGGTTATATGTGACAAGCTCCCAGTTCAAACAATATTGTTAGAAGTTTACGAGGAAGTAAAAATCATATTGGAACCCGAAGTAGTCACAGAAACTAGAACTTCACAACTATGAAATCGATCAATTTCAAAGTATCTCATCAAGCGGAAGAACTTACTAGCTCAAGATTCCAGATGGGAGGATGAGAATTTTATACAGAAGTATCCGAAACTCTTCAAGCATTTAGGAAAACACTTTTTGAAGGAGAGGGGAATGTTAGGTCCCTATGCTACTAGTGTAGCCCCTTATTGTTGTTAGTGCAACACCCTCATTGTATTGTTGTGCCCCTAAAATATTATTATTATGTAGGCTCTGATTATATTGGGACCACTTAGACTCCTACATATAGAAAGGAGTGTTGGAAATAACACTAAGAGGGGGGGTGAATCAATATTATTAGATCAATAATTTAATTTTCAAAACTGATTTGTATATGCTACTTCAGCTTAGTGAACTAGCATGTATACACAACTGTACTTAATGCAACCAGCATATATGAAGAGATATTTTGATTTACCCAAATTATCATGCATTGAACTTTAACTAGTATATCAGGAATTCATTAGACAGTGCAGTAAAAACAGAATAAAGCATCACACATAAGTAACACACATGAAGACCAAGATATAAGGTGGAAACATAATGTGGGTGAAAATGACCTACTGCAATCGTCTCTGTCTTCTTTTAATAATAAGAGAATTCTATTTGCAATTTTTGCATTGGTGCAATCTTATACTAATACATAGGCTTCTACCTGCAGAAAGCTACAACCTTCTCTAGTTCTCCAGCTTCTACTAGAAGGAAGCTACAACCCCCAAGCTCTTGTACTAGCTGATATGTTTACTAGTACATAGGTGCCTACCTACAAAAGGCTACAACCTTCTCTTTTATTTTAGGGACCACGTTTCATAAATTTTCAGACTGGATCCATCAACAATATCATTCAATCATCAAATCTATCTGCATCAACCAATCTCCTTTTGAACCAATCACAGCCGAATCTATCAATTACTCTGACAACCCATCAATCTGATCATTCAAAATGTTGTCACCAGAATACAGTAACTAGAACCCCATCCAGAACCCAGAACACTGCAACATCAAAGAGAAGTTACTAAAACATATTTTTATAGGTATACACTACTTCCATGTGTCAAACCTACGTGCATACGTGCTTTCCTCAAAGTGAACCAATGTACAGATCTGCAAATCATGTCTATGATGTATACACCATTTTGATATGCCGAACCAGCGTGTATACGTTACTTTTGTAAAGTGATCCTGCTTACAGATCTATTAATGATGATTTAAACATTACAACTATTGCAGACTTCATTCATACCTAGATCATCATATTTACAGACTAAAACATGCATCAGTTATTCAGATATAGGATCAAACCACATAAAGATAACCCTTTTCAAGGCTTAAGATCTTGATACATCATTAGATCTTATCCTTCATCAAATTCTAAGGTTCATCCTTATTTCAGATCAAGCACAACACCATAAGCCAATAACCTGCATATTAGATCTCACACTTCATCATATATTTGATACTTGCACACCTTAGCCTAATGATCTTCTCCTCCTTTTATAGTTTTAGGCCTTTCTCAATACCATGGACCAAATCCACTTAGAACCAATATGTTGTATTTTACTTAGGGTCAATATCTCAAACCAAATACCTTGGACCAATACCATCGATCAAAATACCATGGACCAAATACATTGGACCAAAAATTTAGTTCTCCAAGGTATACATGATTTTCCTTCTGTGAAAGTGTGTGTGTATGTTTAAGCGACTTGTATGTAGTGAACCTGCATGTATACACAGCTTGGTCAATGGTGAAACTGCGTATACCTTTCTTTCTTCATTCTATGAAGACTAATCTGTAATTCTTTTTTGTTTACCTACTATATTATAATCTTTCATTTGAGTGAGTTTCTTTCTGAATTGATTCCTTGAAGCCACTTGACATTTCATCACATCTGTAAACACTCCTACCATGCATTCTGTAACATCTGATATCTCTTCTGTAGATTCATCTAGTTACCATATAAATTGAGTTGTTCTGGTAGAAGTGGGTGCCATCAAGTACAACACATACATCATAATGCCAACAATCTCCCCCTTTGGGCTTGATGGCAACAATCAACAATCACACCAAGTCACTCTCTCCTTTGACATCAAGGGCAAACGGTCGTGGTCCCCCTAAGTGCATGCTGAATTCTCTGGTATGCTAAAATGTGTTGATTGTGCTCCCATGATCGAGTCCATGCTCACCTTGAGCATAAGTAAAGTCTACAAAAATATGTTTTAAAAGAAGAACATCACTCTATACATACATCATAAACGACCTTCCTATCACCGATGACACATACATACATCCATCTCCCAACCAAGTGGGGATATAACAAATTTGACTCATCGACCTTAGCAAGTGGGGATATATCAATTGTTTATACATGTAAAAAAAAAGAAACATTAAATCATCCATCCATGCATAGTGGGGTTACAAATTACATCATATCACTCATGGGTCTTTAAAAGATATACTTGACATTTTTTAATAAAGACCAAAGACCTAAACAAGACTATGATAGCCATTAGCAACTATCGTACACCATATATGATATGCACCATAAGCATCTATCAGAAACATCGGCAACTTCTATATTTCCATCATTAGTTCCCATAATATCATTAACCATGTTCTCCCCCTAAACCTGTTCCACTTGTTCACTGTCAGATCTAGTCATTGCATATGTCAGTAAGAGATATCAAAGCATCATCAACATCAAATATACATCAATCAACACTATAAGGACCAATATATCAGGAGATTGAAACCATCATCAAATAGAGTAGATAACTAATAGAACCATAGCAGACCCCTTTTTCCTGAGTCTGGCCTACTACTTTTCTTTAAACCAACATATACACAACTGTGGCCACATAAACCCGTGTATGTATGCGACTACGCTTTATGAAACTCGTGTATAACCACCTTTTTGAAGAAAATAGGTTTTTTAATAGCAGGATGAGCCAGAAACTACTCCTATCTTTTGCTTGAGATATTCAAATGTATTTATGGGCAGTGGTTTAGTGAATATATTAGCAACCTGTTCTTTGGAGGGAACATATTCTAATTTGACCTTTTGTTCCAGCACTTTTTGACATAGAAAATGATATTTGATGGGTATGTGCTTGGTGTAGGAGTGCATGAATGGATTCCTTGAAATACTGATGGCACTTGTACTATCACATAGAATGGAGATGGGTGGAATACATGCGATTTGAATGTCTTGCAAGGTTTGCATCATTCAAAGTGGTTGTGTGTAGCAAGATGCAGCGGCTATGTATTTTGCTTCAGCCGTAGATAATGCAATTGAACTTCGTTTCTTGCTGAACTAAGACACCAACCAGGAACCCATATAGAATGCACCATCATTAGTGATTTTTCTATCTTCAACACTTCTTTCCAAATCTGCATCTTTATATGCACAAAATGTAAGATCTGTATCTCTAGGATACCATAAACTAAAGTTTTGTGTTCCTTGAAGATACTTGAAGATCCTTTTGACTTCCTGAAGGTTTGATTCCTTTAGATTTTCTTGGAATCTTCCAGCAATTCCTACTGCATGCATGATGTCCAATCAGGTACCTGTTAGATATAGTAGACTGCCAATCATGGATCTGTAAGTTGGTTTATGTATTGTTGTTGATTCATCATTTGAGCTAAGAATGCATCATGTTACCATTGGGGTACATACTAGTTTAGAATCTTCCATGCCATACTTTTGGAAGATTTGTTTGAGATATTTGGTTTGTGAGAGAAAAATACCATCTTTATTTTGTTGAACTTGTAGACAAATAGGTAAGCTCACCAAGCAAGGACATTTCAAATTCTTGCTGCATTACTGAAGAAAAATTTTGACTCATGGATTCTTCATTGCTACCAAAAATGATATCATCAACATACACAACAATTATTAGCAATTTACCAGTGTCCATGTTTGTATATAGATTGTTATCTGCTGACCCCTTTGAAAAACCCTATTGGTGGAGATATTTGTCAAGACGGTAATACCATGCCCTTGGAGCCTATTTTAGACCATATAGAGTTTTTCCAAGTTTGCATACATGTTTTGCATCATTTCCAAGAATGAATCCTTCTAGTTGTTCAATATAGACTTCTTCTTATAAGTCTCCATTAAGAGACACAAATTTTACATCCGTTCATATACTTTGGGTTTCTGAAGACTAGAAAGTGAAATAAACATTCTTATGGCTTCAAGTCTAGCAACAAGTGCAAAAGTTTCTTCAAAATCTATACCTTCCTATTGAGCATATCCTTTACAAACAAGTTTGGCCTTGTTTCAAATAACTTCTCCATTTTCATTCAACTTGTTTCTTAATATCCATTTAGTTCCTATGATATTCTTATCTTGAGGTATGTAACGAATAAAATATATAAATAATATAAATAGAATGTAAAAGATAATAATCATAAATAATAGTTAGTTAAGCTAGTAATTAG
>APFE031066386.1:28240-61637 GCA_000404065.3 Pinus taeda
AGAGAGAAGTGGAAATATATTTTATAGATTAAAAGAATATATACAAAAAAGAGAAATTATATAAAAAAAGAGGGAAAAAAAAGGAGAAATTATATAAAAAAAAGGGAAAAAAAAATTATATAAAAAAAGGAAAAAAAAGGAGAGAGAATATATATATAAATAATAATAATAATAATAGAATAAATAAATAAATAAATAAATTCTTGAAAAAAAATTATTAAAAAAGAAGAAGAGAAAAGTAATTTAAAAAATATTTAATATTCAAGAAGCAAAAATGGAGTCTAATACAAAAATGAAGGCCATAAGATTCCCAGAAACCGCACCCAGAGTCGGTAAAGCGTTATTTAACATTAAAGGAACTCTAGCAGGAAAAGATGTTATTATTTCTGTTTCTCCGGCAGAAGATGCAAATCACCTAAAATTGCAAACCAACTAGTGATTCCAGAGTCAAATATAACTGAAAAATTAGAATTAGACCTTTTTTGCAATAGAATATATGACATAGCTAATTTACAGTTGAACATTGAAGATTATACATTTGTATCACAATTCTCAGTTCAGACCCTATGGGACAATCAAGGGGACATTATTTTGGGTTTACCTTGGATGGAAACTCTAGGTTCCTTTATTCTAAATACTAAGAAAAAGTTTTTAACATTTTCTTACAATAAGAAGAAAATAACGCTCCAAGATTTTACACTAAAACCAAATTTAGTAACACCAGAAGATATCTCAGATATTTCAAAAGTAATGTCTCAAGAAGGTAAAAAGGTATTACAAAATATGCAAAAAGAAATTGACAAAATCAATGTTGACAAAAATGAAGAAGTTTCTCTATTTAAAAACCATGGCGAAAAACTGCTGACACAAATTAAGAAACTTAAGAAGGATAAGAAGTCATTAGAAGGCCAATTCCAACAACTTATCAAGAAGGAAGCGTCAAATGTAGGAATTCAAGTTGATGAGAAAACAACAAATATCGATTCCGTGAATGTCACAACTCAGGAAGAAGACGAGCAAGTTGAATAAAACACGCACTTGGATGTTGGAGCTCAAACAATGAACATCCCAAGTAAATGTTTCATAACCAACTCAACAACATCTTCGCCAGAAGAAAATATAAAAATTGGCACATGCCCAATAAGGAAAAATCAAACAAAAAAGGTTCCATATCAGCATCCAAATCATGAGAACAGACGAATCAACCATGCTACATATTTGAACCAGTCAGAACCGAAACAACAAACTAATGTTCCAAAAAAGAGTAATGTAACCTCAACCCAGTGCTACGAGGACAAGTCGTTACAAAGTTTTAGTGATCAGAATGATATACAGAAGATTAGTCTAGGATGGTCTGATCCTTTCTCAGTGTGACAATTTTGTTTGTCACTAAGAAGATCATATCAGCTTGTATCGACAAAGATGACTGTTCCAAGAGAGAAAGACTTTCAAAGCCAAAAAAGACATCAAGCCTTTTTTCATCGACAAGCTTTGAGGACAAAGCTTTTTGAGGAAGAGCAATTGTAACAAATAAAATATATAAATAATATAAATAGAATGTAAAAGATAATAATCATAAATAATAGTTAGTTAAGCTAGTAATTAGGTTGAAGAGGCATGTCTAATAAGACATGACTCTTCATGAAGAGACACTCGCTTGGTATATAAGCAAGCCTCTCGTTCTCATTTGTAAATCATATTCTTATTACTATTCACATATTTAATATATTATTTATATCCTTAATGGATAATTTCATATTCCAAGTCTTTTGGAGTAATTAATCTTTAGAAGGAACTTTGTTCGCTTTTAGACCATATAGAGTTTTTCCAAGTTTGCATACATGTTTTGCATCATTTCCAAGAATGAATCCTTCTAGTTGTTCAATATAGACTTCTTCTTATAAGTCTCCATTAAGAGACACAAATTTTACATCCATTTCGTATACTTTGGGTTTTTGAAGACTAGAAAGTGAAATAAACATTCTTATGGCTTCAAGTCTAGCAATAGGTGCAAAAGTTTCTTCAAAATCTATACCTTCTTATTGAGCATATCCTTTACAAACAAGTTTGGCCTTGTTTCAAATAACTTCTCCATTTTCATTCAACTTGTTTTTTAATATCCATTTAGTTCCTATGATATTCTTATCATGATGTCTAGGAACTAATTCATAAGTATTATTCTTTTCGATTTTCTCAATCTATTTATTCATGGCCTTGACCCAACATTCATCTCTGCATGCTTCATTTACATTTTCAGGTTCAGTGGAAGATAGTAATGCTAGATAGCTTGAAGCTTGGGCAATGGTTCTTCTAGTTTGCACACCTGCCCCTTTTTCTGCTAAAATTTGAGTTTCTGGATGATTTTTTTGAACATATCTAGATAGAGTCTTTTCTTCTATCATTGTCTCTTCCTCTGGTGCTTCATTGGTTTCTTCTTCAGAATTAGTGTGATTTTATGTGGGAAAATGATCCTCATCTTCTTCAAAAATCTTCGATTTTTGTCTGTTTTGGATTTTTGCATGCTTCATCAACCACAACATCAATACTTTCATTAATTTTCCCAAGTCTTATATTGTAACATTTATATCCTTTACTTCAGTAAGAGTATCCAAGAAGAATACCTTCATCTTCTCAAGGTTCAAACTTACCAATTTTTTCATCTGTCATTTTTATGTAACATTTGCTTCCAAAAAAATTGAAGTATTTTATAGTAGTAGTCTTACCATACCAAAGTTCATGTGGAGTTTGAGTGTTGTTTACCCAAACATTTGCTTGGTTGAGAATAGTGACGACGACGAGTGGAGCTTCACCTGAGAAGGTTGCAAGAGTTCCAGATTCATCTAGCATAGCACGACCCATTTGTTAAACAGTTCTATTCATCCTTTCTGCCACTGCATTTTGTTGAGGAGTCCTTGCGGTGGAGAACTGCCTTTTAATTCCATGTTGTTCAAAAAATTCAAAGAATTCATCCGAGGTAAATTCCCCTCCTCAATTAGATCTGAGGCATTTTATTTTGCGATTTGATTCATTTTCAACCAAATCTTTGAAGACTTTGAAATTTTCAAATGCTTCATCTTTATGCTTTAGAAAACCTATCCAACACATTCTGGAAAAATCAGCAATGAATAATATAAACTATTCTTCTTCACGAGGTGACGTTTTCCTTGATGGTCCATATAAATCAGTATGAACAAGTTCAAGAGGCTTACTAGCTGACCCTTCCTTTTCGATGAAGTGAGATCTGGTTTTCTTACTGAATTGACATGATTTTCATATAGTATTTTCAGGGATGTTGATATATAGAATATCACGAACAACCTAGAATCTACATGATTTTCTTATTTGAGAAAAGCTTAGATGTCCCAACCTTCTCTGCCATAGCCATTTTTCATCATTTTTTCTTAGATAACATTGTTATTGTCCTCCCTTGATTATGTATAGGTTGTTTGGAGTTCTTGTCCCTTTGATCACGGTTTCTCTTGTATCAAGCTCATGAACAACACATCCATTTGATCGAAACACTACTTCATTTCGTTGATCACACGTTTGACTCACACTCAATAGGTTATTCTTTAAGCCATCAACATACATAACATTCCTAGCTTTAACTTTTTCTTTCAAGAAAACATAACCTTTACCTTTTATGACAGCAGGAGTGTCTTTTCCAAATGAGACACTCTTTTCCTTTTATAAGGCATTATATGACTGTAGTTTTTCTTTGTCACCTGTCATCTGTGTTAAGCATCCACTATCAATGTACCACTGGTTTTCTTGTCCTTCTGCATACAAAGCTATACCACATCCTTTTATTTGTGGTTCTTTCTTTCTCCATATTTTGGAATTTAATGGAGTTTGATCCCTTTGAGATATTTGCCGAAATTTACTCCTATATTCAGATTATTCATGGCCAAAGTTGTTACAGATTGAGAATTCTATTTCATTTTCAAGAATAGAAAAGTTATTATAGGAAATTTTCTTGATCCCTGTCACATTCCTTTGATTTCGTGTGATTATCGAATCTACTGACTTGTTGATTGTCATATTTATCTTTGAAGAAAATTGAGTCCGATTTACCTGAGGTTGATTGTGGCTTCTATTCATCCTTGAAGTAAATTGAGCCTAATTCACCTGGTGATCATCTTTATGCCTTTGCTAACAATTGTCAAACTATTCACTGCTCTTTGTTGCATTAAGGTACCTTTTAGTGGATGTTGACAGCTTCTGTGATTGAGATGTTTCTTCAGTATATCCAAGACCTACCTTTACTAGAGGAGAGCACTGCACTTTGATAATTTCATTTAAGGATTTTTCTCCTTTAGCAAATCTAAGATTGAGAGATTTTGTTTTCTCAAGATCCTTTCTTAGACCCACAATTTCACATTCTAGCTTCTCATTGTGTTTTTCTCATTCAGCAAGTTAGTATGTAAAGGTATCCATACTCATATTCTTTTCTTCTAAACATATTTTTAGTTCAGAGATTTCTTCATAAAGATCATCTTCATCTAAAGCATTCAAAAAATCATCATCTTCATAAGCCATCAGAATTCTATAGTCATTACTATTTTCATTTTCATAACTGTTTGATAAACCATCGTTATCTTCATGAGTATACTAGCTCTTTTTACTTATACTTTGCTTTGTTTTCTATTCCATTTTGAAGATTCATTCCCTTTATAATATTTATCTTTATGAGGACATTTGGAAGCATAATGACTGACTCTACCACAGGAAAATGATTTGAAAGGTAGTTTACCTCTGAATCTTCCATAACCCCATTGAAGCTTCTTGACATAGTTTGCTTCCTCTTCATCTTCTGAAATATGTCTTGATTCATTGAGTTCTTCTTTTCCTTTTGCTGAAGCTTTAAATGCTACTTCTCTCATATCTGATGGACCTAATTTTCTTATCTCAAAGGCAATTATGATTCCATGAAGTTGTGTCATGGTAATAGTCTGTAGATCCTACTTTCCTTCTATGGCAGATACTTTTGATTCAAATTTAGCATATAAGGATATTAAAACTTTTTCAACTAAGGTAACTTCCTTTATCTCTTCACCTAGATTCTTCATGCAATTAACAATCTCATCTATACGTAAGAAGTAACTAGCTATACTTTCATCATTGTGAATCTTGAGAGTTTCATATTGAATTCTGAGAGTTTGCAGTTTAGCACGTTTTACGTGAGAGGCTACTTTGTAGCTTAGAATGATTTTGTCCCATATTTCTTTGGATGATTTGAGCTACATAAATTTGACAAACTCTGATTGTGACAGACTTCCCAATAATGCGTTGACAGCCTTGACATTGGTTTCATATTGCTTTTACTTGTTGTATCTGTAGGAATTGTTGATGGAAATGTATATCCTCCTTCCACAATTTCCCAGACATCTGTTCCAAGAGATTGAAGATAGGTTGTGATTCTTACCTTCCAATAAACAAATTTTCTCCCATCAAATATTGGTGGTCTAATGGATGCCCCGCTTTCTTGATTACCTATGATGATGGACCTTCCTTCAAGTGATCAAGCTTCTTTTGAAGGACCTGCTCTGATACCAATTTTTGGAAATAATACTGAGAGGGGGGTTGAATCAGTATTATTAGATCAATAAATTAAATTTCAAAACTAATTTGTATACGCTACTTCAACTTAGTGAACTAGTGTGTATACGTAACTGTACTTAATGCAACGAGCGTATATGCAGATATATTTTGATTTACCCAAATAATCATGCATTGAACTTTAACCCATATATTAGGAATCCATTAGATAGTGGAGTAAAAGAAGAATAAAGCATCACACATAAGTAACACACATGAACACCAAGATATAAGGTGGAAACCCAATGTGGGTGAAAACCACCTACTGCATTCATCTCTATCTTCTTTTAATAATAAGAGAATTATGTTTACAATTTTTGTACTGGCGTAGTCTTATACCAGTACGCAGGCTTTTACCTGCAGAAGTCTACAACCTTCTCTCATTCTCTAGCTTCTACTAGAAGGGAGATACAACCGTCCCCACTCTTGTACTAGCTGATATGTTTACTAGTACGTAGGTGCCTATCTATAGAAGGCTACAACCTTACCTTCTGTTTCAAGGACCACATTTCATAAATGTTCAGATTGGATCCAACAACACATCATTCAATCATCAAATATATCCGCATCAACCAATCTCCTTTTGAACCAATCACAACCAAATCGATCAATCACTTTGACAACCCATCAATATGATAATTCAGAATGCTGTCACTAGAATACAGTAACCAGAACCCCAGCCAGAACCCAGAAAACTTCAACAGCAAATAGAAGCAACTAAAACAATTTTTTATAGGTATACGCTACTTTCATATGTCGAACCTACGTGCACACATGCTTTCCTCAAAGCGAACCAGCGTACAAATCTGCAAATCAAGTTTATGATGTATACATTCTTTTGATATGTCGAACCAGTGTGTATACATTGCTTTTCTAAAGTGAAGCTGCATATAAATCTGTAAATGATGATTTAAACATTACAACTATTCCAAACTTTAGTCATACCCAGATCATCATATTTACAGACTAAAACATGCGTCAGTTATTCAGATACAGGATCAAACCACATAAAGATAATTCACTTGAAGATCTTGATACATTATTAGATCTTATCCTTCATCAAACACTAAGGCTCATCCTTGGTTGAGATCAATCACAACACCATAAGCCAATAACCTTGGCCTAATGATCTTCTCCTCCTTTTATAGTTTTAGGCCTTTCTCAATATCTTGGACCAAAACCACTTAGACCCAATACCTTGGACTGAATACCTATGGTCAATACCTTGGACTAGATACCTTAGACTAGATACCTTGGACCAATACCATGGACCAAATACTTTGGAACAAAAATTTAGTTTTCCAAGGTATACACACTTTTCCTTCTATGAAAGTGCATGTGTACATATATGCGACTTGTATATAGTGAGCCTGTGTGTATACATAACTTGGTCAATGGTAAACCTGTGTATACCTTTCTTTCTTCATTCTGTGAAGACTGATACGTAATTCTTTGTTGTTTACCTACTATACTGTGATCTTTCATCTGAGTGAGTTTCTTTCTGAACTGATTCCTTGGAGTTGCCTTGCATTTCATCACATTTGTAAACACCCCTATCATGCATTCTGTCATGTCTAATATCTCTTTTGTAGATTCATCTAGTTACCATATACAAGTTAGTTGTTTTGCTACAATTGGGTTGCCATCAAGTACAACACATACATCATAATGCCAACAAGGAGGTATTCTCATTTGTACCATCAAAAAATTGTTCATTTGTGTAATGTAAAGGAGGTTTCTCCCTCGAAGAGGCTGATTTTGAAGTTGTTGATCCATGGTTTCTATCTTTTGCAAGCTGGTTTCATAACAATATCACAAGTTATGTAATTGTTGAATAAGTTCTCAATTTATGGATTTGTTTGCTTCCCATATATTGGATCATTTTCTATCCATTACAATCCATGTTCATGTTCGGTTCCTCTAGTTTGAAACTATGCTATGAAATAATTGTAAGATATTTTTATGAAGAATGTATTGTCATGGCATATCAATCACCTTACAATATTAATTATGCGTCTATAATACTCATTACATGTCACTGGATATTTTTTTATAAGGTGATCAATGTCATGATTGTCTAATGTATTAGTTTGATTTTTACATGTTCAATTTTCAAATAATGTGACCAATTTATCTACTAATGGTTTCCATCGATGCTCTGCATTTGTAAATGTCACAAAGAAAGTTGGAGGTCTTAATTGTCGCATCATTGCAAATATCTTTTTCTTAGTTTCTTCCAAATGATCAGGAGAAATGTGAGTGTTTATGAAATCTATGTATCCAATATCAGATTTCAATATCTTTTCCAGATTTTGTACATACCTGACATCTCTTGCTTATATTTTTCTCCCTCTTAGTTCCCCTTTTCTAATTTGTACCCATATGCAACAGAGGACTTCATCAATAATTATTTGCATTGTCTTGAAAAACAATATTGTTATATGATATGAGAAGTCGCCACTTGCTTGTAACAACTCCCATTGCACTATTTTCTAGTAGCTAAATCTATTTGTGATCTTATCATGATGTGCATCCCAATATAATAATGTTGGAAAGTTCATTTCTTCTGCACTTTTTTCCTTAAAATCCCACGTGGTCGGTGTCCTTTAGTAGGTGCAAGTTTGATAATATTTTGTTTGAAATCATAGATACATTGTGACTCTATTAATCCATGTATCAATGTTTCAATAGTTGCTTCATTGTTTGCATCATTGTTTTTATCACTTTCACACTTTTTTCAGTTTATATGGTGTTTTCATTATTTTATTGTAAAATATGGCTCCAATTCTCATTTATACAAATGTTCCCAGCCTTACATAGACTTCTATATCATAGTTCATTTGATGATTTCATGACAATAATTAAACCTACTTTACCTGTTTGATATGCATTTTTATATTGCAATCATCTTTTCAATGTAACTGCAATTGTCATTGTATCAATTAGATATTGTGGAAATTCCTTTTGCAAAATGTCCATATGAACTGGCATATTAATAATTGATCATATTAGGCCAATTGGTGGTCACTTGTATCCCTATTGTTTAATTTGTTAAAATGCAATTCTTAGTGACACAAGTCTTTCTTCTAAATTTGAAAGTATATTTTTAGTTGGTAATGGACTGTTACATCTTATTTTTTCAGGTGTTTAAAATTGTGGAAGTTTTCCATTTTGAAGTTATCTTTTGCAAGAAATACATACGTTTTCACTACTAAAGATCCTATTATTCTATGCTAAATTCATGTTCTTTTCTTGCAAATATCTAGTGAAGAACGTGGTATTTCTTGCAAAATGAAATTTGGTGTAAATTGAACATGTATTCCTAGGTTTTCCTTGGACATGTTTCATATAAATGTATTTTGCATCTTTCTTACATGGATGGATTTGTGTGCTTATTATAGTTTTTTTTATCATTTCCAATATTGCGAGGTATTTTTTTTAATCGAAGAACCTCCATCCTTTTCTTATTATTAGTAGATGCTTTTTTATATGCAAATTTCATAGGTTGGTCATGTGCATGCTTGTTTGTTTCGGGAACATTATTGGATATTTCATTGCATCTACTTCTTCTACATATGAATTGTTTTATTTTGTGATAACTAAGCTTAGGACGCTTAGTGGGACTCATTTGTTGTGAGTCATATGTGATCCCAGATTCAATGTTGAAATCTATTTGAGAAATAGATTTCTTTGTTTCTAGTAGACACTTATGAGGCAATATGTTATCATTGTTGCATATGTCATTGAATTTGCCTCTTGCACATATGGATTGCTTCATTTTGTGATAACTAAGGTTATGAAACTTAGTCAATAGTTGTAAATTAGATGTCATGTCAAATTCAATGTCATTATTAAGATGTATGTGAAAAATAGATTTCTTTTTTTCTAGTACACCCTTATAAGACAATATGTTACCAATGTTACGTATATCACTTCATTTTCTTCTTGTATGTATGAATTGATTCATTTTGTGATAACTAAGCCTATGATACTTAGTTGGACACAGTTGTTGTAAATGAGATGCTATCTCAAATTCAATGTCATTGTTGAAATGTACTTGAGATAGGGATTTTATTTTCCTAGTATGTGCTTATGACACAATCACCTTCTTTTGGTCCCATGTATGCTTCTTGATAATGCATGCCAATTTTTTCATTAGCAGATGTGTATTTTCTTACTAAAACATATTTTAAAATGATATCACCATCATATTGTCTTTGTATCATTGTCTCATAATGGAAGTGTAATGTATATGTTTTGAATTACAGGACATTAACAATGTTATTACATCTTGAATGAGCGTCACTGTAACTAAAAAAGTTATTAGTGATAGAGGACCATATTTAGATGTTCATGTTGAATATGATAAATATCCATTTCAAATAGAATTATCTACCCTCTAGTTGCCCCATTTTCATATGGAATTGCCATATTTATGAGATACTATTGCCAATTCCTATTCATTGTTAATTGTATCACATCAACTATTAGGAATTGTTCTAAACAATGCAATTCTTATTGGTTTCGATGCATAAGTGGATTGAAAAAATATTGGACAATGTAAAGTCACAAACATATTGCATCGAATTATGTTGGTACTAAATATAAAATTGCATTAAATAGGTTGTCACCACAATTAGATGTTGTTTCTTTTTCCATCGTTAATTCATTTAAATGCATATTATGTGCAATGTGCATCCAATGGTTTTGCGTATGTTTGCACATAGATAACAAGTACATACTAGATTGTTCATATATGCATATTGATAAATTTTTGTAAAGGAATGGTTAATAATGACCACAAATAGGATTTGCATCATGGAAGGGGACGCAACATGGAACTGTATTTTCATGTTTGTTAAAAGGAAAATATCTGGTTTTTCTTGTTAAAGACCAAGCCATTTAGCTAACTAACGTATGCAAAATGTATGATTACATAGCCCTCGTTCTTGATATTTGTAGATGAAAAAAACTGCATTCTACGAATATATGTATTAATATCATTAATTTCAGGTAACTTACATAGAAATTTGGATGCTAGTTCATATTGACATCACTCTACTACTTCAACATCATAGTTGTTTAACAAAGAAAAGAAAGTGCTCTAATAACCCATTCCGCAACTGATTTGAAGTATAATGAAGATGCAGGAGCACATCGAATCAGTCAAATAAACAATCCACCATAATATATGAAAGTGCATATAGTCTGAAGAGACCATTTCTTTTTTATATATAATCAATATTGCCAGGGAAAATGCATTGTGATTTTAATTTCTAATTGTCAACACCTATTATTTCTTCCATCATTTCCAATTTTTAATTCAATGTATGCCATTGAAAGCCTACACTATGTATATGCTATAAGTAATTCAATGAATTTTGTTTAAGAGCATGAAAGTACTTACCAGAGGCTCTTTGTGCAATTATCTTCGCAAAAAATAAATTACATTAGCAAATTGTTTTGTTTCTCCTACCTACAAAATTCCAGAAAACATTGGTGAGATCAAAACAAAATGAAGATGATTGTTTCCAACAAAATAAATGCATTGAAAGAATAGGCTCCAATGCTCTTCCAACAAAAAAATATCAAATTTAGTGTCTTTATTCAGAATAAAATCTAAAAAAAACCAACTCACATATGCACTCAAATTTATAATATTTGAAGTTATTTTTAATGATAAAAATATATATTCTAGAACATTCATAAAGAAACCAAAATTTAGATTCTAGGATCATTACTCAAGACTTGAATTTCCAATAAATTCTAACGTTGAATGAGACAAAAAAAAGGGAAAAGAGATAAGCAATACCAATGTGAAAACTTGTATTCAAGAAGTTCTTGAGTTGGTTGAAGGAAAATATCAATTTGAAACTAGTAATTTCCTTGAAAATGTGAGAAGTATGTTTTTACTTGGTTTCATGTCGATAGATTCATGTATGTAGATTTGGTCAAGAAATGCTTCCTCTAAAACAAAAGGGCAGTGAATTTTTTTGTAGGGCTTTGGTAGCCATCATTTTTCTAGGATGTAGAGGAGAATACAAAGAAAATAAGTTTTTACTGCATACCCTCTAGCCTTATAGAGAGCTATTTGAGGGGATGAAATAAATAAAGGGCTAGGTCACCCTAGACGCACAAGTCTAGACACTCTTCGGTTTCAACATCAAGTCACATTCTTTCATTAACAATGATAAATACCATATATATATATATGCCCATGAGGCTTTGGATTGATAGTGAATGGGTGCACTATTAAGGTACTCCTTGTGATAGGTCAATGGTTCAAATATACGTGGGTGTTTACCTACCAATATATATATATATATATTGGTAGGTAAACGCCCACGAGGATTTGAACCATTGAACTATCACAAGGAGTACCTTAACAGTGCACCCATTCACTGTCAATCCAAAGCGCTGTGGGCATATATATACATATATTGGTAGGTAAACACCCACGCAGATTTATATATGTCCTCGCTTATTCAATGTATACAATAACTATATACTAAGTTTTTGTCATTATAATAAAAACTTTGGTCCATAAAAAAAGGTAGGATTTTTTCATAAGCACAAACGTTTTGAATTAGTAAGGGCCATATGTATGTCACCAAAATAAAATCAATAGGAATGGTACATATTATGGAGGGACTACATAAAGTGGCTTCAAATGTAAACAATATTGGTTGATAGTTTTTATCAAGTAACACTTGACCAAGTTGTGTATGTTCAGACATAATGTTATATAGATTCCTTAGTTCACCTCATATATTCATGGAGGGTTGTGCATACCTATGTTTCTGAAAGTACCTTTGGCTAATTTTAGTTAGTTTTAAATATTAATTACTTCTCATAAATTAAATGGAAACAATCCACATATCCCAAGAACACATTTCTAGATTGCAAGTGTAAAAAATGGTGTTTGGGGTGGTTTCTTTTGTGAGGCAAACGAAAATTATTTTTAACTTTTGATTTCGAGTTATAGAAAAATTAGGGTGTTAAAGCATTGCTTTGTCCTTATTTTTCACCATGTTCTAAATGTGGCTTGGGAGGTCTCCCCCAGGAACCATTGGGAACAAACACTTTGCAGTAGAGATGTGATGATGTTTTTGGTGCTTATACCACATGATATGCTAGTGAAAACATATAATATGGACTTGACTGAAATACAAAAATCACATTCTTCCATTAGCAATGGTATATACTAAGTTGTTCTTGTTATAATAAAAAATGTGTTCCTTCAAAAAACTTAGTAATTTTGAATAAGCACAAACGTTTTGAATTAGTAAGGGCCATATGTATGTAACCAACATACAATCAATATGAATGGTACCTATTCTAGGGGGGACTACATAAAGTGGCTGCAGATGTAAATAATATTGGTCAGTAGTTTCTATCAAGTAACACCTGACCAAGCTATGTATGTTTAGATATAATATTATATAGATTCCTCAATCCACCTCATGTATTCATGGACGGTAGTGCATATCTATGTTTTTAAAGTACCTTTGGGTAATTTTAGTTAGGCTTAAATATTAATTACTTGTCATAAATTAAATGGACACAATCCACATATCCCAATAACACATTTATAGATTCCAAGTGAAAAAAATGGTGTTTGGGTGGTTTTTTTGTGAGGCCCATGAAAATTAATTTTAACTCTTGATTTTGAGTTATAGAAAAATTAGGGGTTGAAGCATTACTTTGTCGTTATTTTGCACCATGTTCTCAATGTGGCTTGGGAGGTATCCCCCAGTAACCAGTAGGAACAAACACTTTGCAGTAGATATGTGATGATGTTTATGGTGCTTATGTCATGTGATATGCTAGTTAAGACATATAATATGGACCTGATTGAACAACCAAAAGAAAAAAAATTGGATTTTAAAGTACTTGTGTGATACAATGGGATGCATATCTTAGAATAGGCTTTATGTTAGATAGTAAAGTCACCTGCTATGTCCAATTACCCATGTTTAATGTACAAACAAGATGGTATGTCTTGGATTTTCAACAGGACAACTATGAAAACCTATCATGTAACTTCATGTCTCTGTGTAAGAACATCTAGGCAGAAAAAATTAATCAGAACAAATTCATTTCCCTTTAGAAACTATTGCTAGTGGAAATAGCTTACTCATAAACTATAGCTACTTATTCATAGGAATTTAAGAAAAGTCATTTTTAGATGGTTATTTCATAATGCATGTGCATAATGCACATGTAGAATGTTCCCAATGTATAACTCCAATAGCTAAAGCCTCAAGGAAATAAAAACACTCAGCAATTTATTTCACATAAAATAACTTTTACGTTAATCCTATCCATATACACACACATAAATGAAGGCCCACACTATATTGACCACAAATTGAAGTGAAATTTTCTAAAACATTAACATTTTCTTTAATTTTTGTAAAAAATGTATCCTTTTAATCAAATTTCTATTAATTTCCCTATTGGGTGTGGAGCCCGATTTTCTTCTTTATTTAGAGGTATCGCCACATTGGACCCTAGTCTGTAATGTGGAGGAAACACCTCCCATAAAATGTATGGTGATAGGGGGGTCCAGTGGGGACATGACAATTATTTGGAGCCTCCCCTGGCAGGGGATTGGGGGCAACGCCCCCAAAGCTAAAAAGTAGATGTAAAATTGCCTTGTAAAATGTTGTAATTTCGTAGTCAATCTAGTTCGTCCATTAGGCAGACATTTGACAGTATAAGTTATGTTTAATTTAGGGTTTTTTTCCTAGAAGGAAGCCCCTCGGTATATATGAGGGAACTATATTGAGTCTATGTATATTTGTATTTTGAGCAGGAAAGAGAGAGGAGATTGTGTGAGACAGAAGAGGGAACTACAATAGATATATTGTAGGTTGTATCTATCCAGTTTGCTAGATAATATAAAAGGAAGGACTGACCGTTTTTCTTTGGACGTAACCCAAATTGGCTGAACCATGTATATCTGTGTCTCTCTTGTTTTATGTGTTTTCTGTGTTTATATTTCTGCAATATTTTATGTGTTCCATTTCTCTATAATATGGAATTTTGTAACAACTCTTATAAGAGTTGAAGCTCTATTTGGATGATAAACTCATATGAGATAAGGGTTCCTGGTTCGAGTGGGAGCAATGGCAAAAGATGGTAGGTTTAGGGTTGAAACATTTAATCACCAAAAATACCAGCTGTGGAAGATGTAGATGGATGACTATCTATACTAGAAAGATCTAGACCTACCATTAAGCAGAAAGACAAAGAAGCTGATGAGTATGACATACACATAATGGGATATTCTCGAAATAAAGGAACTTGGAAAAATATGGTTGTGCCTAGCAGCGTTGGTAGTGTTTAATATTTCAAATGAAATGAAAACAGATGGTTTAATGTCGGCATTGTCCAAAATAAATGAAAAACCCTCGGCCTCAAAAAAGGTATTTCTTATGAAGAATTTATTTAATGTGAAGATGTTAGAAAGTGGATCTGTTGTTGATAATTTAAATGAAATTAACATAGTTACTAGTCAATTAATTTATGTAGGGGTGACTTTTGATGATGAATTTAGGGCTCTGTTATTTCTATGCTCATTGCGAGAAAGTTGGAATGCTTTATTTATGGCCATTAGTAACTCTGTATATGGATCTAGTACTTTAAATTTTGATGATGTTGTCGGTGCAATCCTTAGCAAGGAAATGTGACGAAAAATCTCTAGTGAGACAATAGTTAATGTTTTGACTGCAGAGACTAGGGGAAGAAAAATGGAAAGAGGAAAGGGCCTAGGATATCACAGTAAGTCAAGGAAAGGCAGATCCAAGTCTAGATTAGGGATAGTGTGTTGTAAATGTAGGAAGAAAGGACACCTAAAGAAAGAATATAAGTATTCGAAGGGAATTGTATTGCGTCTATGTATATCTGTATTCTCAACGAGAAAGAGAGAGGAGATTGTGTGAGAGTGAAGAGGGAATTACATCAGATCTATTGTAGGTTGTATCTCTTCATTTTGTTGGATAATATCAAAGGAAGGATTGGTTGTTTCTCCATGGATGTAGCCCAAATTTGGTGAACCACGTATATCTGTGTCTCTCTTCTTTTATGTGTTTCTGTGTTTATATTTCTACAATATTTTATGCGTTCCATTGCTCTGTAATATATAATTTTCTAACATTCTCATGGAGTTTGGTCTATCACTATGGTGGTTAGGCTTGTATTTACACAAAGCATAGGGTTTGGTTGCCACTATGTTGAGGATAATAAGTATACACACAAAATTACACTTGTGAAATGTAGACAACATGAAAATCAAGCTATGGCTCTGCAAGAATTTGGTGCATTTGGTACATCTTCTAGGAGGGACTACATAAAGTGGTTTGAAATATAAACAATGGTTGATAGTTGCTATCAACTAAATTCTAGTCATTATTCGATGCAATATGCACTATAACAAGCCTTATGCCTCTGAGTTAAAGCCATGTTAAGGTGAAGTAAGCTTTTTTTCTAGACTGTTAGGCTAGCTTCAGAATGGGCCCTATGAACAACTGTTAGTTCTCTATTTTTTAATTCAGCACTATGAACTATAACATCTAGCTATGCCTTCCTTCAGCCTAATATCTAGTAGTCAAAGAATAAATTTATCCAGTAACTCTCACTATTGTACGATCTTATGCATGGGGCTTTATGTGTGATATCAAGGCATGTCTTCCTTGTACTCGATCTATGGGCTTTCACTAGTACCATCCCACTTAGCTAACAAATTAAATGAACTCTAAAGGTCAATAATTTGGAAATAACGTGATATTGAAATCCCAAACAATCACCAACTATGGGCCATTAAAACACAGACTTTCATGGATCTCTATAATATAGGGATTAAGAGGGAGGGTAGCCAGAATAACAACCACCCCTTGGTTCCACTAAACGTTCCTTTACCCACCAGATTGCATAGACCTAGTAGCCTGATACCACTTTAGAAATTTCTCTTTGGGAGGAACTGTTATTGACTTATGCGGGAAGGGTGGGAGGGATTGAATTAAAGGATGGGGTGTTGAGGAGTTAGGGTAATGATGATGGGGATGTTATCTACAATAACCCTAAAACTAGTACTACTAAGGTAAATTTCCTTCTTAGAGTTCAATAAGTTTAGTCTGTCCACCCCACCCTCATTTTATCTTATGGCTATTTTCATCCTCCTGACCACCCCTATCAAAATATGTTGGTTTGCCATCAATATACTATGTTGTAAAATAATTCTACATGAAACAATATTGACCTTTGAAATCTATTGTAGGCATCAATATTTTGTCATATACCTAAATATTGAATATGATTCTAAACTATTGCAACTTTTAATTGGAAATCACAGGGAAAAGTAGTGATTTTTTGACTTACCAATACCAACTCAGTCATTAACCATGGAAATAATTATTTTAACTAGGCACACAATCAAAGAAAATTTCTTTGAATTGAAGCCAGAGATCCATTTTTCAATGACAAGACTCAAAGCTCTGCTCTACAAAGTCTTGTTTTGGAACACGAAAGTTGAAATTATGGTGCTATATTATTGACCTTAAAACCATACAATATTTCATTGACTAGTAGAGAGGGAATTAGAAGGCACAAGTGAGTAATCCATAACAGAAAGTTTGGGCCTCTTGTTAGCTTTCTTCATCAGACTACTTTTTAAACATAACGAATCAAAAAGTTAAAACATTTAAGTTAGATGATCTCAGTTATGGTCCCTCATATGAGCGCCACATGATTCACCACTCATTCTCCATAATATATCATGCAAGCTTCACACCACACCACGTAGAGTTGCAAGATGATAATAATCCTATATGGGAAGCAACTACCTCTCTTGCTCGTAGTACGTGTCAATCTAGACTGGAGGATCTTTGTTTCTATGGTGTTTCATGGGCATCTGTGATTGATAATAGTAGCAACCTATGATTTTAAGTATCACTCTATCTTAGAAACAGTGATAAAGGTGATATGCCGTGACCTGGTTCTTAGGGGAGAAAGAGAAGAAAACGATAGGGCTTCATCTTATTCAATGGCAGTAGCGGCAAGATAAAAATAAAGAAGGTAATATTCAAAGGATCCTTTTTATTGAAAGGTTTCAGTAGATAGTTAGGGATTGGGCTAGGTTAACCCACTTCACAACAAATATTTATTTCATCTGTGTTAGACCCAACTATTTTTTTATTTTTGAATAAAATAAAGAGATAACCCACTTTGCAGAGCTTTATACATTCACTTGGTGCAACGTGAGAACAATGGGATGTGGTTATCAAAGGGATGGAGTGGGATATGTAGATGGTATCTAAATAAGGATGTCAGGTATCGAGGCTACGAGGAAGTAGAAGGGAGAGCTCTAGCAAGGGTTAGGGTTTGAAAACATGTAAGAATACATTGATATGGCATAAGGATAGGGTTAAAGGATAAGGTTGTGGGGTAGGTATTGGGATGAGGGAACATAGAAAGTATTAGGTGATGAATTTGATCCTATGTTGGAATAGGTGGAAAGAGGGGAAAGAAACACATGTTTCGGCGACAAAGAGAACTAGAGACCATCATTGCGACCATGAATAATATCTTGGAATTGAAGGAATTGGAGGCAAAAGTAAGTTTCGTCATGTTGGAATGGGATGCAGTTGCATATGGCCTCCCAATTGGCATCTATGTAATTTCTGGTAAGGTGCATCATTGCCCATATAAATATCCCCCTAGATCTAGTCTCATTGCTACCCTAGTCAATATGGAATCTTGGGGGAATCTTACCTATGTGGCCTCTCTTTTTCCTTAGTAAAGTGTCCAGATCCCTAGTGCACCCAAAAATTGGAGTCGATGGAAGATTCTGAAGAATCCCTCCACAAACCAATGGGCATCAATCACAACATGGTGAACATGGAAAATGAAAGACTGGAGTCTTGGGTTGACACAAAACTGAACCTAACTAAGATACTTGAACATTACTTCAACCAACAAAGCTATCGAATTTTCTGTTACATATTTTTTGATTTAGCCTACACCTAATTTTCTTAATGCATGCCCTGTTTTACTTCTAAATCATGCTAATGTTATTCGAAGAAGAAAGTGATAGAATAACAAATGGAACTAAATGATCTTGTTTAAAAAATAAAATATATTGCCTCATGTTTGGTGGCCAATCACTTCCATTTTTGTGGATACTTGTTTCCTGCCATTGAGCCTCAAGATGAAGCTGAAGTTGTGATTTGGGTGAGAGAAAAATCACAGAGGACTGGACTGCTCAACATGCTCCCAAGCTCACTGAAAAACCATGCCCATCGTCAAGAGGATTAAATTTCTATTCAGAATAGTGAAAATTAGCTCATCATTTGTAAATATATTAAGTACAATCACGACCCGATAGAAATTATTTATATATGTTTGATAATATTTAGTGGGTAACTCTTACAAAATAAACCAAGTTTCCATTGGGTTCATGGCCTTTCTCCTCTCATTCAAAAATTTTTCAACCTGTAATCTAACTGTAGGATGACAAGGGTCACCATATTTCATAGGAGGGGTTTTTCCTAACATTAAAGCAGCTAGATCGCCCATCACATGAACTGTGAGGGGATCTTTAGCTTTTCTTTGAGGTTTATTAATGCAAATATCTCTAACAGTTCTAGCATAAATTGGTACATCTCTAAGTGCTTGTAAGAGTGGAATTTTAACATACAGATTCTGCAATTCTCCTAAGAGGTTAAAAGCAGGTGGCTCAAGTGTCTTGGTAAGAGCCAGACATTCAGGGAATGGCGGCTCTGCTGTTTCAGCAGTTTTACTAGAGAATGACTCAATTGTTCCAGCATTGTTATTAGATGACTTTTCTTTTCCTGTCTCCTCTTTATCAGAGTCAGAAGAAGTAATGTCGTCAATCATGGGTTCAACTATTCTGTGAGAGCGCAAATGAATATCATTACGTTGCATAGGGAAAACAGGGTAGTTTTGAATATCAATGACCTATAGAGATTTATTATTATTAGGGTTGGGGTTCGGCTGCACAGGCAGCTGGGGTCTCATTTTCTGGTTATTCGATGGAGCATTTGATGGCAGGGAGAGAGATTGCTTATACTGGGGAAATTGGTTTGGAAATGGGATTTGCTGAGCTGTCCAGTTTGGGTTCCATTGATTAAAATAAGATTGCTACAGAGCCCAGGGATTCCATATTGTAGGATCGACAAAGGGAGGGTTTGGTTGCTGCATGGGTGGGAAGCTCATTTGGTTGAAGGGTGGGTATTACATTTGATTCAAGGGCGGGTAATTTGCTTGAAAAGGAGGATGATTATTCCAACGATTAAATGGCGTATTAGAATTCGTACCTTGTCCTCATGGTTGCCATTGCCTCGTCTGTGCCAACAAGTAAACTGCTTTAGCTTCTTCTTCAGTTGGTTGTAGTGCTACTTTTATTCCTGGTAAAGAAGGGCATTGTTGAGTCTCATGGTCCTTCTTACAAATAGTGCAAATTGGTACCTTGTCCAGTGAGCATTCCCTTAGTGGGTGTTTTTCTCTGCATTTAGAAGAGAAAATAGCCAAAGAAGCTTCTGCCTCTGCCTACTTCTTTTTAACCTGCAAGGTATCAATTTGTGAAGCAAAAGAGCTTAACATTTTAGTTTTAAATTCTTCAAGTAAGTTACCTATTTCAGCCGCTGTTGCTCCTCCACTAGCTGACTTTTGGACTCTTGAGTATGTACTATCTTTGCTTTTTGGTCTATTTGCTGCTCCTCTTGAACATCTCTTACAGAGGTTGACAATATTGTCATATGATTCCTTAGATATATCCCCTTTTCCAAGCATATTCAACATGCCTAAGCAGTCATCTCGTACCCTTTTTAACAGTATTGACTTAAGAATATCCTTACTCATATTCAGATGATCGGATCACTGCAAATTATATTGTAATCTTTCCATGAAATCCTCCAGGTTTTTCTCCTGCTTCTGAACCATCTTATATAATTTCTCCTTCCTTTCTCTTGTTCGGAATAGTCCTGGTATTTGGCCAAGAATTGTTCTTTCATTTGATCCCATGTTGTGATCACATGTCTTCCTAGGCTCATGAACCACCTTAGCGCATTTCCTTTTAATGTTGCTGGAAATAACTTTAACTTTCTAGAATTAGTAACATAATCATAACTCCTACATAATATATCAAACTCAAACAGAAATTCATCAGGGTCTTCAGATCATAAACCATGGAAATTAGGTAGGGCTGAGAGTGGGATGTTCTTCATAGGAGTTTCACCTCTAGGAAGATCTCCAATAGGGAATTCCAAGGTGGAAAGAGAATTTTCTCCCCCTCCTTCTCTTCGTCCCCCACCAATGGGTCCTTCATTGTTCCCGTCCATTGGTTGTTCCCCTGTTTCACTTGCTTGGTCTTCAGCACTTTCTGTTGGGCTCTCAATGTCCTGAACTGGTTCCTCAACTCAGTATCTTCTATTGGTTCTTCAACTTCAATATCTTCTATTGCTTCTTCAATATATTCCACTGACTCAATTTGTTCTACTGTCTCTTCGGCCCTTTCTGGTCCACATACTCTCTCCATTTCGTAATCCGTCTAGAGAGGGTGCCAAGTCTGTGCCCTCCGAGAGGTTATTAAGTGAGATGTTTCAGCTTTTGAAATAATGTCGTCAATGAAATTTTTCCTTCCTCCTCTGCCTTGGCCCCTGCCACCTGTAAGGTTAGTTTTCCTGTGTCCTTTCATGCATCCTATACATCTAAAAGAAAATCATTAATGATGTTAAAATATTCGTTCGCCTTCCCCGGCAACGACACTAAAATGTTGGTCACTTTAATTTCTTACTAATTAAACAGTCGAGTGCCACATAAATTGTTAACCTGGGAAAGTCCAATTATTTCAAAGGAAACTACGTACTATATGTACTCAATTTTAATAGCACTAAAAGTTGTAGTATAAATAAATCACACCCTGTTAAATCTTTACTCTGTGTTACAACAACTATACTCTATTGCAGATATCTAATAAGAGATGGATATTTAATCAGAAAGAATAAATCTGCAAAAGAAAACAATGGTTGTTCTGTAACAAAGGATCAGGACCCTATGCCCAGAGTAGGAAGCTTCAGCACCTGCCTCTGTTATCCAGTTCACCAATTCACTCTGTAAACCTAATCACCGGTGAGGCACTCATGAAATAACATCAATCGATTAAAAGAGAAACACAGTTTTAGCAAAAGTAAAATAACATCCAGAAACAATACTTGTTAACAAGTTATTAATAGAAATCACACTTAACGCACAACAGAAAGAGAATGGGTGAATCTTGTGATGAAGGTGGGCCTTGTCCTTCTCACAAGATTCCCCAGGACACAAAAACTAAGATGAGGTACTAAGAACAAAACTCTATTCATTCATCAATATACCATATTACAGAAAAGATGCAGTCTCGTTCCTTCAACTACAATCCTTGTGTTACAGCTTGTTCATCCCCCCTTCTAATATAGATGTCTCCTCTTTATAGAGGAGATATCTATTACAAAAGTTTTACATTATAGATTCTAGTTCAACCTTTATAAAAAAATAGGGAAATCAGTTTCCCATCAACAGAATGTTGTTACAGTAATTTAGATTATGAATGTTATAACCAATGTAACAGCTTCCTCAGTGATCGATCAGGTTCCTTTGTTTTTGTCAAATCTGGTACGCAAATCTCAACTGTCTCCTTGAGATTTGCAGGTTGTTCTTACTGTTTCAGCTTCGAGATTCGCGTGTTGTTCCTGTTAGCTACCTATACCAATAGGTTTCATTTTTCATGATTGGCAAGGGAAGTGCCAATATGATCTACTTTGGTGATGCAAAGATCTCATATTCTTGTGGAAGAAAAATACTTGTTTGGTTAGTGTTGCCCTACTTCTGGAAGGGTGATCCAACAGCCTAAGCTGGGTCATGCCATGTTTCAATTTTTGTTGTATATTAGAGAAAGAAACCTGTCCAAACAACTCAATCTTGGCAGGTAAAGTAGATAGGTAGTGAAAGAAGGTTCCCAACTGCTTAATCTAGGGCCTTGGAAGCAATAAGGGTAGCTTTAGATAGAAAATCAAAAGAAAGCCAAAGATAAAGAAAAGGCACAAAAGGGTTTGCAAATATAAGTGCACCCTCCTTGGAGTAACAAAAAATGCTAGGAAATAGAGTGGGTAGGTACATGGGGTTGTAGAAAGCATGGTTTGTAATATTTCACTGGCCTAAAGGAAAGGTAAAAACAGGATGCCAATGCAGATGTTCTGTTCACAGCAGTGTTACAACAAATGAAGCATGTCTAACTTCTAGTTTTCCCCATCCCCTTCATGACTAACATCCCTATGCCACCCAACTTCACTAAGAAGATCCAAGTATTTTGTTGGCTCTAGTTTCTTTAATAGCCACATTCCTTGTGCATAATTCTTTTCATTTTGATCTACTTCCTAAAAGACTAAGTCAATTTCATACAAACTCAGTATTCCCCCCCCCATCCACCTCTTTCATTCATATTAACTACTAACTTATTACTATCTAACTCCCCATACCCCCTAATCCCTTATTACTATGTAAAAATTGCAAAAAACCCAAAAAATCTAAGTGTCCCCGCCCTCGAGCATTATAGCTCTACGTGTGATTTTGAGGGTCTTCATGCGCTGAAAAACATTTGAGCGCAACCCACAGAGCGCCAAAAAATTAATCCTAGGGATTAATCCAAGATTTGCTCGGGTTAATAGCCTTAAACCCGCTTTAATTATAAACCTTTGTAAAAACCGATTTAACCCGCATATGCTGAAAACAACCCGAAAAACCCACTTTTCCAAAGTTTCCGCCAGGCACAATTTTCAAAAGAAATTAATATTTAATTCTCCCCGCCGTTGAATATCGCCTGTGCACCTTATCGCTTCGTCAACCGTCATATCTGGGCCCTCCCATCTGACGGCCCTCATCGCATCGGACGAGCATCAACGTTCGAAGGATATATTGCAAGAAAACTTTCAGAGGGTGACGTCAGGCCTCCGCCACGCGTCACCCTCTAGACTCTCTCAGAGCTCCCTCTGACAAAACCACGACCGTATAGAGGGCGCTCCGAGAAAACCCGCTTACCACTTTGTTAAACCGCCTGCCCACACCAGTGCCACCACTCGCCCACGTCACGTCCGCTTGGCGCCCTGTCAGCATCCCCGACTGCCCGAGCTCCTACGTGGCCACCACCTGTGCAATCCCCGTGGACCACTCACAGACTGCCACGTCACCCGATGACGTCATGCTGACATCACCCGACCCTGACCCCACCTGATGACGTCATGCTGACGTCATCTAAAAAGTGCGCCAATGAGCCAAAAGTCCATATTTATCCGTTTTTTTGCGTTTTTCTCATTCTCTCACTGAAAGAACCATGCTCTCCTCTGCATGAGAATTATGTCCACTACCGCCAACCCACTGAAATCGTCCTGAAGAGCACTGCCGCCTACAACCCACCTGCACTTGTCACCATTACCGGCAATTCACCAGGTATTTACCCAGTGCATCCTTTCAGAGCTAAGTTACATCCATGTTTCTCCAAAACTGAACTCTCAAGAGTGAAACAAACCTGTTTTTACCATTAAATTCCGGATAAACTAGCATTCCCCACAATTGCAGGATCTAATTTCACCTGCTGAACCTATATATATCTACCCTTCCCGAATTCCCATTTTGTCTGCGCAGTCGTGGACTGTAAACCTAAAACAACATAATTCACCAGGAAAACTGAGTTTCCTACTCCTGCAAACTATCAAAATTACTCTTGTTAAGCATTCTGCGCTATTATCAAACCTCATTACCCTTTTTGCCTCTACAAAATTAACCCTTTGTGGTCTCCTGCCCGCTAAAACCAGTTCAGCACCAAGTCATAACCACTACTTAGCCATGGAGATGCCACCAATAGTCCTAAATATTCAACCTTTGAATGCCCCACACAGAGAACTAGAGTGGAAAGCCCTAGGTGATAAATATTACCAGATGTTAGACTCCATGCCCATGACAACTAAGTTCAATATTCAGCTGATGAATGAATTCAAGGCCCAGCATCTTAGTGGGACTGACACCTTGGGAATTTGGGATTCCCACATACTCATCTACAACCTCCCTCAAGTTAATGTGCTACCAGACTTGATAAAACAATGCATGTCAAGTTATGATCTCAGCCAAAGAGCTGTCCTTAGCCCCTCAGGCTCAGTACTATTCCATATCACCCCTGAGACTATCAATGAAATGCTTCACCTTCATACTACAAAGCCCCTTACTCCTCTCTCCCTCCAGGACCTGATAACAAAAGGGGGCAACTTGTCCAGGGATCAGATTTCCAAGGTTAACCAATTGTTTTTCAGCCTGAGTATCAATCTATGATTGCTTCCCTTCCCATACCATATCCATATCTCAATGAGCTGGGGAAAATGATGGTAGATTTGATCAGTTACATCCTGGGTTATGGGACTTATGAGGATGTGGATGAAACCATCATAACAATGCTGTCCATTTTCTCCCCAGGGATGCCTCCTGCTGTACGTTATGACTTTGCCACTTTCATTGCCAATAAGATTCATGAGCAATTTATGAATCTGGAGAGGGAGAAGGTGTTTAAATACACCAGGTACATATATCATCTATTCTTATTCTATCAGCCTGATGCCTTCCCTGTCCCTCTGAAGAAGCTAGATAACCAGGGACGCCCAAGGTCGGTTGTGTTTTGGACTGCAATTTGCCATCTTCTGCCTTATTCACCATACACCTTCTGTGAATTTATTGATCTATTCATTCATCCAGCTATGACCTTGTTGCTGGGTGCCCCTCCCCCAATATTGACAGAAGAAATGCAGAGAATCCTTCAACTCTCAAAGGCATACAACATTGGTGATTGGTACTTTTACCAACACCATATAGTAATCAGAGTATATGGCTATGAGCTAAATCCCTATAGGCTGCCAAAATATGTCCCTATGAGGCTCTTTGCCCTAGAGTACTTCAGGCAGTTTGGAAATGCAAACTTTGTCCATTTCGAAGCTAAAAACAAGAAGGTGCAGCTAAAAGTAAGAAATCAGCTGGGTCCCTTCTTGTACAATAAGAAGGAGGAAGGATGGAAGGAAGCTGATAGGATCCTAGAGACCGTCAGACTTCAAACCAGTTTTAAGTGGGTGCCTTATGACCCTAATCACTTCATTTCCCTTAGGAGAATAAAGTATAAATTGGGGGGCTATGTTCATGTGAAACTGCCCCATGTTGAGAAGTATGCCAGTGCCCTAAGCTGGAAAGAAGGCACCTTAGAAGAGCCAATTGGTCAAGAAGAAATGCTAAGAAGAGAAACAAGAAAACTTGAGAAAGAGGCCAATTTGGAATCTTGTGGGCAGGTTTCTTCCTCATATTAGAGGCAAATTGGAGCAACTGCCTCATCTTCCACAACCCAGCAGCAGCACCATCAACATCAACAGCAGCAGCCTCTACAGAGCAGGCTCCAAGCTTGGACATGCAGAAATTGTTAAATGAGGTCCAGGCCCTAGAGGCCCAGATGACAGAACTAAATGGAGCCAAGGATGAGTTGGCCAAATTAAATGAAAAATATGATAAATCAAAGCAGAATTTGGTTGAGAAAGGGAGAGAAATAAAAACTCTCAAGGAAAGAATCAAAGAGCTAGAGAAGGAGCTCACCCTTGACAAAGTGGTGGGTGAGATCAGAAGATTTTTATGGACCCACATTGGTCAGTCAATAACGGACCAATGGCAATATATTGAAGCCATTCATGAGAAAATGGAGCTCATAGGTAAAGTACAAAGGGAAGTGCATAGAGCAAGGGCGTCTATAGGCAGTATGCCTAAGGTGGCCAACAGATTGATCAATGTGCTCAATAACAGGACAGGCCCTCAGCTAGCAGCAATTGGGATCACCAGCAGGACAGAGACTATCCAGCTAGTTAGGAGGGTCCTCACACTGAAAAGGCTGGTACAGACATTGGACAGAAGGAGCCAAGATATGCAAGCAGAGGTAAATAGGTTCATGGATAAGTTTGCTGCATTACAGGGCAGAGGTCTCCCCAGCTTACTCAACAGTGCAGGAAAACTTCTATCACATGAAGTTTACGCTAAGAGGGTGAACACATTTGCCGCAAATCAGATCATCCAAGGATCAAGCAGCTCCCAGGATACAAGGCCAACATCTGGGCAAAGTCTCTATGACAGAATAGAGAATCTATTCTTTATTATGAATGAGATTAACCATCTGTTTGAAACGCCTCCAAATTTCTACAAATACACAGAGGCAGATGAGACCATGGATTCAATTTTGAGGCATCAATTGCCTACATAGGATTGGTGGGCCTCCATGATACAATTATTATTATAAACAAGAGGCTTCATCTAAATTTTGTCATCAAAATATATAAGTCATCACCTTCAGAAAGTGTGATACACGTACTATGACAGAAAGGTGGAATGAGCCACCTGAGCATGAAGATTCAGCCACCAAGAATAGCAACGACAGCTACAGGTAGCAGAGCCGAGAAAAAGCTTCATCATGACAGAGCATAAAGACACATCATTCACATCATTCAGCATTAAAGCAGAAACGCTCAACCGACTCACTCTCTTCCAAAGGTCAAGAAGAGGCCTGACAGCATTAAAGACCATTTATCTTACACTCAGACTAGCAATAACTTTCCTATCTGATATTTGTAAAAGTTGGTGAGCACAGTTAATGTATCAAATGACTCAGCATTGAGATATTTTGTAAAACCTATTGTATATATTTCCCCCTCGCATACACTGCCAAGGGGTGGGTGATTATTTTTTTTTGGTTGTTTCTCTTATGAAGAACTGAGAACTCGGATGTAACTTTCAAAAGGATGTGATTAATAAAGCTTGGAGTTTATAGGAACTGAGTCTTACTGGTGCTTGCTGTGATTGGAACCATTGAATGCTACAGGATTCTAGTGCTATGATTTGATATAATAAGTGTTTCTCTATCTATGTTAATTTTTCTGTTATTTATTTTAACTCATTCCTCTCACATGTTGTTCTGAATCTAGGAAAGAAAGAAAAAGAATAGCTCAGGATTTGTCCATGGAGACACCCTGATCTCGATCTAATTCCACTATAAATGTTTTCATAACTTTCAGCTGTTTAAATTGGAATTCTTGATTGCTCCAATAAGCTCTGAATACCTCACAGTCACTATTTGGTAACTCATTTATGCTACTAAGTAGGGATTGTTGTTCAAATTCATGTCACACTGTTGGTAACTCCATATCTCATTGTTTCACTCACTAAATTGGAAATTATATTAACAATAGCCATCTAGCCCTGCAGTAAAACTTTCTCCATCACAGGCACCAGAACTATCTCATTTTTTTGACTCCATATGCCCAATGGATTAGCATCTTCTGAACTTTTCATGCCCTTCTTGCAACAAAATTTTATCAACCAAAGTCTCAAACAGGAAACTAAAACTTTAAACTAGCCCAAGATACTCACAAATCATAGCTGAAACTTAAAGAGAGAGCCCTCTCTGATTATAGATAGGCTAGGATCTATAATCCAAAGGTTGGTTAGTGGTTACCCCGGCCGTATTCCCTTGGGAGTCATAGGGAACAACTTGGGTGATAACATAAATGGCGACTCCACTGGGGACAAGCTCAGGATTTTCCAAATACTGTATATTCCCTAAAGCTATAGGTGAAGCCTGAGAGCTAGCCAAGAAGCCTTCAAAACTGTTTCTGTTTTACATTAACAAGTTTACATAAAAGTTGCTTCACTCTATCTTCATACTAACTTTAGGACATACACAGCCATTTCAAAATATTATCTGGTCCTTACAGATACAAGAAAACTCTAAAAAATACTTAAAAAACAACTCAGAAGCTGGCTCCCCAAGAAGAATCAGCGGTATACAAGGTCCAATCCTGACCCTAACCCACCAACTGTTTTTGAAAATCCTAACACAATCCATAAAAACATTAGGAAGCAGCAAAAACAGGAGAATCCTTCTGACTTGAGCCTTGAGACAGTCCACCTTAACCCCGTTCTCACTCCAATCAAGGTGTTATTCCGATCTACCCCTGGTTCCCCGATTTCACAATCTATATCTCAAAGCCCTCCTTTTACACCTTCATCCACTTCACATTTTCCCTTGACCCACACCACAGTCTCTGTCATACCTAGTACCCCCACTGTCCCAGTAGTCCTTGTTGTCCTGGTTAACACTATAAACCCTGCAAATATGGCTAATAGATATGCACCCCTGCAGTTACCTGCTAATGCTGCAGCTCTACCTCATGACTACCAATCCAAAATCTCATACTTTGACTCCACTAGCCCTTTCACTGCCATTCGGCATGCTAGAAGGATGCAAGATCATTTTGAAAACTATGAAATTGATGATGACAGTGTAAGGATGAGAATTTTTGTTCAGAGCCTCACAGGGGATGTAAGAACCTGGTTCAGGTCACTCACTGCTAATACCATAACAACTCCTAATGAGATTTACCATGCATTTACTAATAGATGGGAAAAGAAGAAAGATCCCTTGCACATACTAGGTGAATATGATACAATCAAACGAGGTCCTCAAGAGACCGTTTTGGAGTATTGTGCAAGATTCAATAATGTATACAATGCAATACCCCAGAATTTAAGACATCCCCCTGATTTAGCACTATACAAATTCCCTGATGGTTTTGACCCTGACATGGCATATCAATTGAAGGGAAGAGCCCTTGAAACCCTTGAAGATGCACAAAAGGTTGCTGTCACAGTTGAGGCTAACCTTATTGCCAAGAGGAACAGGGCAAGATTGGAAAAAAGAGTCACCTTCAAAGAGGAACCCTCAGCCTTTGATCAAAAACTAGATGCAATACTCACTGGCATGAAAAGGTTGGGGGATAGAGTGGAATCTATAGAGAGAAAGTCATCATGGGAAGCACCTCAAAGTAACCCTGTCAGGAACCCAAATTTTAGAAGAAATCAAAACCCAAACATTAGCAAGGCCAGTTCTAATCCATAGATAAGACCTCCCTTCCAGGAAAACTATATTGAAGCATCCACTTCAAGTGAGCAAGCAGATGACACCCACATTAACCTAATGGGCCTAAATGATGAGCAGCAAGTTTTCCTGAGTCATGAAGATCATAAGGAGGATGACATTAAACAATTCCAAACTAGGTCAGGTGAGTCATTTGACTTTAAACAAGGTTATGACACAGCCGTTTATGAAGTTTACAAGCAATACAAGCTAAGAAGCAGAACTATAAACGTAACACAACCTGAAAAAGAAAAAGATAGCCTACAGCCTAAAAAAGCCATAGTTACAGAACCACAGGACAAAACTGATTCAGTTACAAATGAAATAACCGTTGAAGAAATAACTGAATTACTCCCCTCAAAACAAAAGCCAATGGCTGCACCACCTTTACAGCCTAATCCAAATAGGGCTCCTCAAGAGATGAGTAAAAGGGATAAGTCTCATGATCAAGACAAAAATCAAGAGGAAAACTTAATAAACAAGGAAAAGGTTGTCACCCACAATACCAAGATCCAAACTGAAATACCATTTGACCTAGAAGCTGAAATTGGCAAATTGAAAATAGCTATCCCTCTTTCAGAATTAGCCAAGCATGACATTTACAAACAACAAATCAAGAAAAATATTCAACTAACTCGTAATAAGGATAATGTCAATGTGTTAGACGATACCCCTGAATTACTTTTCGGCCCAGAGGTTGATGGAAAGACAGCAGCCACAGGGATTTTACTATTCTATGTCAGCTTGCATGTTCATGATAAGATACTACATAATGCAATGTTTGATTCAGGCGCCTCTCACAACCATATGCCTAAATCAGTAATGGAGAGGCTCAACCTGGACATTACAAGACCTTATAAGGAACTATTTTCATTTGACTCCAGCCAAGTAAAATGTTTAGGCTTAATAAAAGATCTCTGTGTATCACTGGTCCAGTACCCAAATAAAACAATCCTAATGGATGTGGTAGTTGCTGATATCCCACCCAAATATGGAATGCTATTATCAAGATCATGGGGGGCTAAACTCCAAGGTTCCCTACAATTAGACATGTCATATGCCACCATTTCCGTCTTTGGTCAACCTAAGAGGCTATATAGGGAGTCACTGATGAAATACATGGTTAGCAGTGAAGACAAGCCTCAAAACTTTCCCATATATGTTGTTCACTCTGACATAGACTCCTATATTCTCTTCAATGACAATACAGGTCCCACAAATGATGAAGAAACCCAGAAAATTAAACAACATCAACATATTAATGAAGAAACCCCTGATCCAGAAATATTTGTTAAGGAGTCAACAAACAAAATCATTCAAAAGGACAAACCAAAGGTAAGCCAAGATCTCAAATTGTTGATGTCAAGTTCCACCACAGTTGACAACCCTCCCCTAAATCAAGAAGTCCTCTGGTTCCTTAAATTTGATGGATCAGTCAATAAATCTTGGGAAGGGGCAGGGGATTGGATACATAACAAATAAAACAATCATGCAGAGGGCCGAGCCTATAGGTTAAACTTCAGGTGCACCAACAATATGGCTGAATATGAAGCCCTCTTACTAGGCCTTAAGCTAGTAAAATCCTTACAGGCCATAAAAGTTTCAATCCTAGGAGACTCTGACCTAATCATCCAACAAGTAAAAGGAAAATTTGTCACTAATGACAAAAGACTGAGATCTTATAGGTCTGCTGCTGTTGAACTCCTAAATTCCTTCACTGAATTCAAAATAACCAAAATTCCTAGAACCCATAACCTTCATGCTCATAGTTTGGCCACATTGTCAAGCACTTGCAAGCTACCTTTTGAAACCCAGCATTGCTTTGCAGCTGAGGTAAAATGCAGACCTTCTGTCCCAAACAATGTCAAGGATTGGCAAGTGTTTGAGGATGACAAACAAATAAACAATTTCTTGACTTTACAGCAAGAATACGTAGGACTAAACATTGATACAGAGACTGCAAGTGATTCACAAACACAAGGTGAACAACACCATACCAATATCTCACTTAAAACAGCAAATCAAATGCTTTGTCCAACAAACTTTGACCAGGAGAATATACAAGAACTCGAACAAGTTCATTCTGAGGAAATAGCTCATACTGAAGCTGAAGTTATACAATGGAAAGACAATTTCCTTCCAACAGGCCTAGCTCCATTGGAGGACATTTTTGACTCAAATGATGTCCCTAGAAAACCAAAATTGCAACCCCTTAATACTGCCATTGAAGAGTGCAACATTGGAACTGTTGAAAAACCCAAGATAATCAAATTGTCTGCATCTTTACCACCTGATCAAAAGCCTAAATACATTGACCTCTTTAAGGAATTCCAAGATGTCTTTGCATGGAGTTATGAGGATTTGAAATCCTATGATACCTCCATCATTCAACATACAATCCCTCTTAAGCCGAATCAAAAACCTTTTAAACAGAAATTGAGGAGGATCAATCCCATGCTTCTCCCCTCAATTGAAAAAGAGGTGCAAAAAATGTTTAAAGCTGGCATAATAGCACCAATCAGATTCTCTGAATGGATTTCAAATTTGGTCCCTACAAGAAAGAAAACTGGTGAAATCAGGCTTTGTGTTGATCTTAGGAACTTGAATCAAGTGTCCCTAAAGATAATTACCCCTTGCCCAATATGGATCACATCCTGCAAAGAGTGGTAGGGGCATCAAGAATTTCTTTACTTGATGGATTCTCAGCCTTCAACCAGATCCTAGTCCAACCCTGATGATCAGGACAAAACAACATTTACAACCCCATGGGGAACCTTCAAATATGTCAAAATGCCTTTTGGGTTGAAAAATGTAGGAGCTACCTTTCAAAGGGAAATGGATATTTCCTTTTCCAAAGAAATCCGTGATTTCCTTGTCATCTACTTAGACGACCTCACACCTTTCTCAAAGTCGGACCAAGAACATTTGAAACATCTAAAGCAAATATTCACAACTTGCAGGAAATATGGAATTTCCTTAAATCCCAAGAAATCCCTATTTGGATTGGAAGAAGGGAAGTTATTAGGTCATATCATTTCAAAGGATGGCATTAGGATTGACCCAAACAGAATACAGGCCATCTTGCAAATGCCCCACCCAAGAAACATCAAATAATTACAAGCATTCCTGGGGAAGATCAACTTCCTCAGGAGATTCATCCCAAATTTGGCAGAATTGAGCAGATTACTAAACAACATGCTGAAAAAGGATTCAAAAGTAAAATGGACAGTGGAAGCAAATCAAGCTTTTGAAGGAATAAAATTAGCCCTCACCCAAACTCCAGTCTTAACAAATCCTCAATTTGACAAAGAGTTTATCATTTTCTCTTTTGCTTCCCAGCATACCATCGTTGTCGTCCTATTACAGAAAGATGACCAAGGAAATGAGAGACCTATTGCATTCTTTAGTAGAGCTCTCAAAGATGCACCCCTAAAATATCAGATCATGGAAAAGCAAGCATATGCCTTGGTCAAAGCCATCAAAGACTTTAGAATTTATATCCTATACTCCCATGTTGTAGCTTATGTTCCAAGTCCCATTGTCAAAGACATACTCACTCAAGAGAACTTAGAGGGAAGAAGAGGAAAATGGATTGCCAATATCTTAGAATTTGACATTGAAATAAAACATACAAAACTGATAAAAGGGCAAGGTTTGGCCAAATTAATGTCTGAAACAAATTTCTAAGCCTTGGACATCAACCAACTGGACAGTGAACCGGAGCTGGCGACTCCAAAGATCAATGTAGCCTTTGAACAA
>APFE031066398.1:0-17067 GCA_000404065.3 Pinus taeda
ACATATTTGTGACACATTTTTTCTATTCTTCTAAAGATAATAGTTGTTCTAAAAAGTATTTAAGACTATCATGATCCATTTTTATCTTGAAGTGTCTTCCCATTCAGTAAGGTTGCCATTTCTTAAGTGCATGTAGTATTGCCAACATTTCCTTCTCATAAATAGCTTGCTTGAGATATAGCAGTAAAAATACTCAATCACCTACATAAAAACATTTTTCACTATGATGTTGATATACCTATTGTTTCATTCAATTTTGCACCAAAGTGGTGTTATCCTTTAAAAGTTGGAGAACTTGTTGTTGATGCTCAATGTGATCTTTCACTGCTTCAACCTTTTTCTTCTTGATATGTCCTTCTATCTTTAGAGTTTGAGGAGTGGTAATTTCTTCCAATCCTTTACAAGATATGGTCATATTCATTTCTTGATGCTCAATGTGATCTTTCACTTCTTAAACATTTTTCTTCTTGATATGTCCTTCTATGTTGATAGTTTGAGGAGTGGTAATTCCTGCCAATGCTTTACAAGATATGGTCTGATTCATTTCTTCTATCTCTGGGGTTGGGTCCTGGCGCATATCCTCTTCTTTTGATATTTCTTGATCCTTTTCTTCCTCCTCTTCATACTCTATGTAAATTAATTTCTTCTCAGCACACTTATGACTTTTAGTGCATTTGTTATCACAATTGTAACAAAGCCCTTTTTCTCTTTTTTCTTCCAATTGTTGTGGTGTAACCCTTGTAGGTTGTGGAAGGCTAGGAGAAACAACACTTCCATCTTTATAGTTGTGAGGGGTAGACTTCCTTGTTTCCATAATCTTACTTTCCACTATGTCACAAAGCCCTTTTTCTGTTTCCAATTGTTGTGGTGTTGCTCTAAAGAAGGTGTTGCTCTTTGTATCCTCATAATGTGCTATCATTTCCTCTGTGAGAATTGACCACGTAACAAGTCGTTTACGAGAACAAAGCCCTTTATACCATAAAAATTGATCTGGTTCTAAATATGAAGATGCAATACATACCTTTTGTAACACTGGAACACCATGTAGATCAAAATATTGCTCCATCTGAAGTATCCAATTTACTGGATCCTTGCCATCAAACTTCCTCATCTTGCTTTTTCTTGATTTTAGGAGCTTGATCTTGGAACGACTGTAACTCTATACCTTCAGATCTTCTAGCTCTGAAATTGTGACCTGTAGTAGCCCTCTGCTTCCTCTTTCCAATGCCACTAGTCTGATCCAAATTGGATTCTCCAAGGAAGAGTTATGCGAAATCTCCCATAGTGACCTGATTATAGACTAGTTCAGTAGAGAAAACTTGTACGACGTGCCACGAGTCACTGTTTCAACCTTTGGAACTGAAAAACGCATACAAGAAACTACAGTCCGTCCTCTTTCTGTACCTGCTTACGAAATTTCAATCCGATCCCTACAGAGAAAGTTATGACGATTTTCCCCAGGTCACCTGTTTTGAATGTAATTCAGGAGTCTGCAAAAAGACCAAATTCCTCAGATCATATCTCCGCAAATATCGCGCGAAAATCTCTGAAATTCGAACCCAAGGTTTAGCGCGAATTCTTCTCAAATGGGTTGTTTTTGCGACTTCTGAAACATCACAGAAAAAAAGTTATAGCGAAAATGCCACGATGACCTGTTTGGAGCAGCGAAACCCTAGAATCCAAAGCTTGATACCAAATGTTATGAAACCAGCTCAAGAAAAGATAGAAAGATAGATCAACGCTTAGAATTCCAGCCTCTTCGAGGGGAAACTCCTTTACATTACATAAATGAACAAATTCTTGGATATACAAATGAAAAGACCTCCTTTCTATATATAGGAGTCAAGGGTCATTACTATTAATAGCGCTAACAATAATAATCTAAGGGCACACTAATAACAATAGTGGGCTTCTATGGGGCACAATAGTAACAATATGGGCACTACATGGGTACATCAATATAATAAGTGGGTTGTACTAATAACAATAAGGGGTTACACTAGTAGTATAGGGGTCTGACATTGAAGGTCGATGGAGTTCACCTAGTAATGTCATGTCGGGTTGGGTCCCCACTAAACTGCCACTCCATCTTTCCATCGATACAAGAGTTTGATGCCCCGATCGTAGAGAGTTCCAATAACCAAGGTTTTGCCCTAGTCCCACTCTCTTCCTTTTGTTCCTTTTATTATTAGCCCACCAATGCCAACCTTCTCCACATGGGTTTCCTGCTTTCTCATTCCAAAAGTTTGGTGGTCCAATAGTCTAGTGGCAAGGTTCTACTTGTCATGTTCCGCCATCAGATCGGTTATTCTGTAATGTCCCCAGTTTTTGCATTCTTGTGATGAGATTAGGAGGAGCCTCTAGAGCTTATGTCAGCCAAGTCACAGGAGTTGGATTACATTATTGGTAGGCAAGAAGGGTTTTTAGGAGTTCTACAAGGTCTGACTAAGATTGCTTGCAATATTTCACCATCACAATCAATGTTGCATAGTTCGGTCTTTGTTTTGTTGCATTCTGGCAATTCTCGTAAAACGGGGTTATTAACTGACATGTTTTAACTAATTACGCTTAAGGTGTTGTTTCGAGTTGACTACTTGGAGAATCACCTTAGTGAAATAGTTCGTTTGAATCGGGGCGAGAAGATTTAAAGGGCAAGATGATAAAAAGGGGGTTTGGGTGGTCGATGTGACCATGGAGGCAAATTAAGCATTTTCCAGCTTAAAAGTGGTTTTAATTAGTTAATAAAAGTCACTTTATTAAATAAAGGAAAAATGTTTTTAATATATAATTGGAGCGAAAAGGTGAGTGAGTAATAAAAAGGGAAATGAGAGGGTCTTTCATCATTATATCACTTGTGTTTTAAGAAAATGATCTCTTAGAGAGTTTTTGGAGAAACGCTTAGGGTTTGAGAAACCCTATTTGCCATTACTAGCTTCGGTGTTGAAACTAGAAATCCTAGTTGGTTCAAAGAGTGGAGTCATACAGATTTCACCAATGTGCTTATATGGAGAAAATGATTTTTAGAAGATCTTGAGGTAAAGAGGTCTTATCTGTTGATTTTATGTTTTGATATTGTGTCAAATTTTCCACTTTAGCTTTGAATTCCTAGAACTTCTCGAATACTTCATCTTTCATCTTCAAGATATATATCCACATCTTACAGGGGAAGTCATCAATAAATGTCACATAGTACAACGAACCACCAAGCAATTTTACGGGCATCGGACCACATACATCGGAATGAACCAAGTCCAAATCTTCCTTAGATATGTTGTCACTGTTTGGAAATGGTTTCTTGATGTTTTTTCCAAGAGCACAGCCTTTTCATACACCATCATTCTTTCCTTGTAGTTCAAGAACTCCTAACACTATTTCACTTAATTCAAGCAATGCCCTGAAATAAAGATGTCCATACCTACAATGCCATAGCTCACTTGGATTTATTTCATCATGTACTAATGCTTGATCTGATTGGATTACAAGTCTATACAGTCTAGCATCACGAATCCCAATAACCCTAGCATTATCTATACTAGAGCCTCTCGACCAAACAAATACTTTGCCATCCACAAAAACAACCCTATTTCATTTATCTTCTAAGCAAGAAACAGAGATGAGATTCTTTTTCAAACCTGTTTCATAAAGGACATTGTTGAGATGAATGTTGTTACCGAATTCCAACTCTATGGATGCCTTCCCAATTCCTTTGACTGCGTAGTTGTTGTTGTCTCCCAATTCAACCCTTTGAGACAACTTCTTTTCCATCATGCTTGAAAAAATCCTATGCTCTCTGGTCATGTGTCTTGATGCTCCACTATCTACTAGCCACAAGTCATCATCACCTACAAAGGAACCTATCAAAGCAGAAAAATAGAAGAAATGTTTGTCACCCTTGGATCTCTCTGGTTTTTCATCTTCTTCAACTTCTGTTGCAGAAGCATGTTGCTTCCCTCTTCTTTTCTTGTTAGTCATATTAAGACAATCTCTCTTGAAATGCCCATATCCTTGATAGTCATAACATTGTATCTTAGATAGGTCTTTCTTCTTCTTAGAGGAAGAAGACTATTTTCCTAACTTCTTATGTTAAGGTCCAAACTTCTTCTTTCCCTTGTTCTTGAAGTGAGTTGCAAGGGCTTGAACGTCTTCAACTTGATGATCTCTAGACATCAATCTTGCTTCTTCTTGAGCACATGATGTCCATAATTGTTCAAATGAAGGATCTTCTTTCCAACTGCTTATGCCTGTTGCAAATGCATCCCATAATATAGGGAGACCATTGAGTGTGGTAGTCACAAGTTCTTGATCAGAGATGGTTTCTCCAATAGCTGAAATTTGATCTCTGATTTGTTAAATCCTTACGAAGTATGAAGCCACAGTGCAATCATTAGTCATCCTTGTATTTCAGAACTCATTCTTCAAACTCATGCACTGACCAACATTCTTGATAGTGTAGAGATTTATTAGGGCATCATACATCTTCTTGGAGGTATCATGTTTTACAATGTAGGGAATGAGATGATCTCTAATGGAGTCTACTATTAGACTCATGGCAATAATATCATCCTCCTTGAACTTCTCTTTTCTAGCTACATTGTTTGGTTCAGTAGTTTTTCCTATCACAATATCCAACATTGTATTTTTGGCAAGAATAAGGTTTATCCTGACTTTCCAAGCTCAGAAGTTTGATGCTCCCTCTAGCTTGTTTTCAGATTTCATGGAGGAAACATAGGAGCAAATATATAAGGACTTTACTAAGATGCTCTCTTTAGGGTTTCAACAAAAGTGATCTCAATATACCTTCCTTTTGTCACCAAAGCTCTAATACCATGTTGATTTACTAGTGCGATTAGAGTTAGCACAATACTTCTAAAATTCTGATAATTACTTTTGATGTAGATCTTCTTTTATCTTATTTCAATATATCATTCAACAAATATACTTCAGAAATTCAACAGTGTAACAATAAAGGTCACAATGCACAAAAGAGACAAGATTTACCCTAGGAAAACCCACTACGGGAAAAAACCCAACAACCTTTTTAGTAGAGAAATTATTCTTGTTCAATAAGAGACACACCTAGACCTATGGTCAAACCTGGTCTCCTCCTCCAAGTCAAATCATCCAAACTGATGTTGCACTTCGTTCTGCGTGCCTAAGCCAAAAATTTCGGCCTCCCAGCAACTATCCAGTAGCCCAGAATTTTGGCCCCCAAAAACTGCCCAGTAATCCAGAAAAATTCGGCCCCCCCTACAACAGAATGCCCAGAAAACAATGTGAATCACAGAGAGAGATTTCTATCCAAACGTGCGAGTTAATGAGAGAGGAGAGAGAAAATTTGCCTCTTTCTTTGTCCTCCTTCATCCTTCTTGACCTCCTTCGCTCGCCCAGAAGTTGTATTGAGAGAGGAACTTGAATCTGCCAAATAAGGAGCTCAAGTTGCTTTTATATAGTAGACTATCTAGGTTGAATAGACGTGTCTCTTGGCCAGGGGCGACTTGACTTGGAGGGAAGTCGACTTGTCACTTTTTGGGGCCAAAAATTACATTTCAAAAATTCAAATTTACATCTTTAAAAAGTTGCAATGGGACTATGACTCAAGATAAATTTTCTTTGACTCAAGCATTTATAAATATGCTTTACAATGATAAAAAATAACTACATCAAGTGACTAAAAGTACATTATGAAGACCGACCATGGTTACAAATTCAACAAAAACTACCAAACTTTCTCTCATTAATAGGTTTCTTACATGCATAATTACTCTTTAGTGGACAAAGCTACTATTATATATGTAATTATGCATTTCTACCCTCGCTAACCAACTTGCTTGACCTAATAAACCCTCTCATTTTTCAATGAGGGGAATAAATTTAGTTTACTTCCCTGAGCTAGATTCCTTACTCGAAATTTTCATGTGTTTAATAATCAAATTGTCTTGGTCAACCATGGCTCCCACACTGGCACTATATAGACTTATTTACAAATGTGGGGTGAATTAAAAGGGTTGTTACACTTTTGCTTGGAGATAATTTCCTAGGATTGATAGAAGTGTTTCTCCTAGAAAATTTTGTAAGTTTACCACATATTTTCTATATTTTGCATGTTGTATGTGTAGTGGGGTTTTTAATTGTGCCATGATATAAAATGCTAATTCTATCTTGAAATCTTGCTCCTTTATGATATGTGAAATTGTTTTCCTAGACTTCCTTAAGAAAACTTCAAGTGTGTATCTCTTAAATTTAAAATCTCCCCTCACAACAAAACCACTAGGGTTTAAAGTGGATGCCCTAGTCATCCACTCTTACTTCGACAAGGTCCTTCTCATTAATTTTTCCCCAAAAGACTCCATTTTCCCATTTAGAACAAGGCACTAATCATAGTAGTGTTGATTGAACCTCCCTCTTTCTAATTACTAGATGTTTGGGGTTAGGGCTAGGATTTTATGTGAAATTTTGCTAAATAGTGATTTCTGTTTGATGTTTTATTGCTCTTAAAGTAGGAAATACATTAATAAATTATATAAAAGAAAAATCTAGCATTTGCATTTTAAACCCTACCTTCGATGGTTAACATCATCATTCTTTCATTAATTATGCATAGTTTCAGCCATAAAACTCCATTATAAACCCTCAATCCTTGGTATCTATTTGAAGGTCTTGTCCCTTTGTTGATTAATCACAAAAAGACCTTTCACTTTGGTTGTTATATGGCATTGTTTGCCTCATCATTGAAAATCTGCATAACCATAACTTATACTTGCCCTCTAATTGGCCTAGGAAAAGAGTACCCAGACTTTAACAATGATTACACGAGCCATTTAGCCCTCTCTTATTAGACCAACCCTATTACGTATACATTTAATGCCATATATGCCCCTTTGCATTACCCACCCCCCCAAACCCCTTGGAGTCATATCGTACACATTTTACCCCATATATAACCCCCCTTATGGTCATAGCAAACACTTGTTATCACACAAATTCACACTTCTTGAGAAAAGCCCAAACACTCAAGTGCAAGTTAAGTAATATTAAGAGGGAGACCATTGTCACCTCACCACCCCTCTACTTAAGGCCGCTCTCCTCCAACTCAAGGGAGTCTTCCCCTAATGTACGATTGCTAGGGTTTGAGGCAATACATTACAAGGTAATATGAAGAGTAAATCCAACAAAATGTTTTGTAGTATGTTCAAAAAAATAATGTTATGGGAGGACTAGAAACTAATTCCCTTTCATTAGGCATATGGGATCAACAAAGGCCTCCTTTGAAAATATATATGCGGATCTAGGGTGATGACTATAGTTGTTCACTACAAATCCTCGAAGATCCACCTAGTACTTTTGCAAGCTTCAAGATAGATTCAAGGGAAGATTCCCCACTAGAAATCTTCCTAGGGTTTAAAAGAAAACATCTATCCAATAACAATCTAAAGAGAATGCACCCTCACCATTAGATAAGTACATTTGCACTTAATGAGCATTCATAAACAAATCCAACAAGAATTAAAGAGAACACTTATTCGAGAAATAATGTGCATCCCTAAAACTTAGCCATAAAAAATCCATAGAAATTGCAAATTCTGCAAATTCATTCACAAGATCATCTCTTCAATGAGGCGCGTCTAATAATCCATCCATGGTTCCAATAAAAAGATAAAAGATCTACACAAAATTTCAGAAATTTCATAATTTGTTAAGGGATTTCTTCCCCAATCCAACCATGAGAAAGTAATGAAGAAGTGCATCTTTGTTTATAGGGAGATGCTCAACTTCTTTTACAATAAAATATTAGTATTTGAAGTGAAAGCCCCTCTTTGCTTGAGAGGTAAGACAACCTCTCCTTTGAAGTACAAAAAATATGGGTTGTGCATCTCACATGTTCAATAATCAAGTGAAGTAACCCTCCAAATGGTGAAGAGTCCCTTGAAGAAGGGGTACACATGAGCTCCAAGATGCATTGTGCAACCTCCAAAGGCTCTCCAAGAGTGCATTTGCTCCAAAAATCATGCATATTCAACTTCCAAGTGTCCTCCAAGGTGGGTGAGTGGGCTTCCAAAGCGAATGTTCAGCCTCCGAAGTCCCCAAATGGTGGGTCTCTTCTAGTAATCATGCAAAAAATACTACGAAGTCTTCCTTCAACACTGGATATAGGGGCTGCAAGAGAACGTGAAAATGATAACGTTCTCCAAACATATCATGCAAGGTTTGTAAGATTCATACAATGTTGACATATTAGCCCCAACGTAGCAAGAAACCCTAGTGACAGGATTACCCTTTTCCTTCAACACAAACACAAATCAAATGAATCAATTTTAGTTCAGACAAGGGTCAGTGTTGAAATATGTAACTAGGTTCGGTCTTCATAATGAAATGTGTATTTGTGATTTTATGTAATTGATATCAAGAAGAAAATAAAAATATTTTTGTAATGCTTGAATCATGGGTTTCATGCTCAAGGAATCTTATTTTATATTTAGGGGTCCCATCGTGAGCCTTTAGGTTTGCTCATCATGTCATAAAGTCTAATGAGTCAATGACAAATATTGAAGACCCATTTGAGAATATTATATATTGTAAAAAGAGAAAGTGTTTAAGTCATTAACCCTCAAAGACCATGTCATAACCCCTCCTTGAACTCGGCCTACAAAAAGAGAATAAAATGATTCCAAAAGGGCATGTTGGCCTAGGCACAAGGTAAAGTCGGCTTATTTTGGATGCACAAGACACTATAAATGGGGCAGCTTGGCCTCACTTGAAGATAGAATTCGGTCAAGGCAATTTGATCCAAGAAAAGGTGTGAAGATCATAAGAAAGAAGCCTCATCACCAAGCAACGGAAAGAGGATGACAACCGAACCATTTTCTGATTTGTTTTGGGTTTATTCACTCCACATGTGCGAAGAATTTATGTTGTCCAAACTGCAGAAGGAGTCGAGGTATTAGAGTCACACTTGAAGGTCAAAACAAGGAGAAGATTAAGGTGTATCTCAAGTCGAGTTGCCAAAGAAGAAACCTCCACCTAGAGCGAAGAGAATCAAGGTGCTAAAGTTGGTCAATCACACGTGTTAGGGTTTCTAAAGTAGGGCCAAGAATTGCAAGTCTAATCTAAAGGACCGAAATCTGAAGGATAACCTAGCTAGTAGGTGAAGGAAGAAGAAGTTGAATCTAGAAGGCTTGTGACTTGGTCTTGGAGAGGTTATTGTGTCAAGGGTCTTAATCATCGTCTTGGTTTTTGTCAATTGAAGTCTCTCTAAGAAGAAGAATTTGTTTGGGTTTACCCCTCAAGATTGGAGAGGTTTTGGCCCTAGATGATCGCCTACATTTTGTGTCTCTTGTCTCTTTATTGTTTATGCTTTGGTCATTGTTTGATGAAGAAGAACACTATAATAATCTAAGCAAAAAGAAGAACCTAATCTAAAGAAGTTAAAAGCATTCACAAACAATTCTAAATGATAGAAAAATCACCTAATCATGATGCCCTAGATTTCTCAACATGGTATCAAAGCTAAGGTGACAAAATCAAGGAAAGGGCATCTCATCAAAGGACACTCAAGCATTCAAGGACCAAATCTCGAGAAGGGAATCAAAGCAAATCTAGAAGATCATCTTGAGGTCAAGATCTACAAAGAAGTGTTGAAATCCTGGATCAAAGAAGAAGTCTACACCAGAAGAAGTCTTGGGATCCTCAAGTCATCATCAAAAAACCACAAAGACCCTACTCAAGTTGAAGAGATCTACAAATCAAAGTAACTTGAAAACTAGTCATCCAAGAGAAGCAAGATCAAGGACGTTGTCAACGTCATCAAAAGTTCTAAGGCAATCTCCCTCTCGTTGAAGTAAGGATTTCATCTCAAAAGAAATTCCTTATCCTTAAATAAGATCATCCAAGAAGCAACAAGACATCATTAAGAAGTAATCATCAATCATCATCAACAAGGACATCATCATCAAAAGATCTAAGGTGATCTCTCTCTCAGTGGAGCCAAGGATCACTCTTGAAGAGAACTATCTTCATCAAGGAGAAGTTTTCTATTATATATATCATCATCAAATTCAAGAAGGCGGCAAGTGGAAGAAGCATCATCCCAAGTAAGTATATTTATGTCTACATCTAAATTTGTCAAAATGTCTTTTTGCAAGGAAAGCAACAAATTGGTTGGGGCTTCAAACATTCTTGCATGGAAGAAAAGGACAGATCTGAATCTCATTGAGAATGAGGTCATGGAACATGTTAAGGGCTCAATCACCAAACCTCCGAAAGAAAATGCTCCAGCACTTACAAGGTTTATGAGAGGGGAAGTAAGGGCTCAAAGGATTCTCATAGAATCCATCAAGGATCCCCTCATCCCATATGTATCTAAACTCAAAACTTCAAAAGAAATATATGACAAACGAGTAGAGTTGTTTTCCATAAGCACTGCAGGAGAAGTTATCTCTCTAAGGCAAGAACTCTACAAGCTAAGGATATCAAAAGGAGGAGGAATAGCCTCATACTTTATGAGGATATCTGAAATCAGGGATCGACTTCAACATCTGGGAGAAATAATGTCTGACAAAGAGATGACTACAGTGGTACTAAATGCACTACCAGAGGAATGGGGTAACTTTACTTCAAGCATTTATGGGAAGAAAGAAGTTATTCCATTCAAGGATCTATGGTCACTACGCAAGATTGAAGAAACTAGGTAGAAGGCAAAATCTAATGTAGGATCAAATGAGAAAAATCAAGCATATGCTACAATGACAAAAAGAAAGGGAAAGTTTGGAAAGTTTGGTCCTCGGAGAAAGAAGAAGAATATGGCCAAGGTTCAATGCTATGGATATCTAGGATATGGGCATTATAAGAGAGATTGTCCTAAGCTCAAGAAGGACAATAGCAAAAGGGGAAGAGAAGAAGCCCATATCACTGAAGAAGTGGAGGCAGTTGAAAAGAAGAAATCTAAGCAAGAGGAAGTAAAAGATATCTACTATGATTGGGATAGTCTTCCTCACCTAGTTCTTTTCAAGTTTTTCTATTGTAAGGTATGGCCATCATGAGTCTCTAAGGAGCATGATAGGATGCATCATGGCATCATAGAAGCATTGAAAGCAAGAGCTCGTGATCATAGAGAAGCATAAAAGATAGTTGAAATAGAAGACTATGGCAATCTCCTATGGAAGGATATAGCCCTTGGTAACCTCATTAGAAGCATAAGTGGTACTTATGGGAAAAAGAAAAAGTCATCTAGAACAAAGCTCATCATACATCAGTCAAAAGGAAACATCTGTTGGATGAGGATACTCAAGATCCTCTATTGGAATCTTCATCAGAAGATACACTGATCAAAAGGAAGCAAGTGTTCATCAAGAATTCCAACTTGTGGGAATTCATGGGATGATGGTAAGATGTCAAAAGAAGTGAAGCAGATCAAGGAATTGATGATCTTTCAATCAAGGAAGTTGTTGAAGGAAATCTAGATAACCTAAAGGAAAATGAGGTATGTATGTTCATATTTGATAAAATAGAGTCATGTCATATAGTGCAGGTAACATGGGTAAATGCTCTATCTCAAGAGAATGATCAAAAGAAAGGATCTCCTCCTTTGAAACGACGCAGGAAGGCATGGGTCACACATTGACTAGATGATATCAACATAATATGTCCTCATATGAAATATGAGGTGGTTAACAAAATTTGGAGGAACTTTGATTGGCAGTTCCTGGGAAGGAAATGCGTGAAAAAAGAAAGGAAGAGATCATGAAATATGCAACTATGAAGAAGGCAATCAACATCCAAGGACTGAAAGATTTGACTATGATATCTCCATGAAAGATATGAAGTCTGAAAAAGAAAGAGACCCTTGACAGTATATATATTTTGGATATGTGTCAATGTTAATGCAGGATGTTGATGCAAACATGAAGATGTCATGATGAAAGACTATCACAAAGGTGATTTTTAATAATTCATTTCTTATTTTGAATAATATATGGATGGGCTTATGCTAAGTTGCCAAGGGAAGACCTGTGAATGTCTTCCACCGCTGATGACCACGTAGCAGGATGAAAGATCCTTAAAGAAACATGGCATGAAGGAAGATCATATATGGATTAATGAATCACTTTCCAATAAAAAGAATAATGACATGACTGACACATGGATGAAAGTGATGGATAGTATGTGCAATACAAGAAAGTCCCAAAAGATGTAGACTCTATGACAAAGAAGAAATTCATGACATCAAAGGAAGGAGTTGTACAGGTAGCTGGTTATCCCATGATCTCTACCTGAAGAGTTGTTGAAAGCAAGTCTCTAGTCAAGAGGGAGCTTGGACAAGTCCCTAGTTACGGGGGAGCTTGGGTACATTCCTTCAGTGGAATGGGTGTGTCCTCCCTAAGTTGAGGGAGAGATAGACACATCATTATTGTCTTCACTTGGGAAGACAGAATGGAGGATTGGGTAAACATCTAGCATTCGATATTCTTTGAGGATGAGTTAGGGCATCCAAGATAAGGGTAGTCGTAGAGGACTGATATTCTTTGAGGACTGAGAATCCAAGATAAGAATAGTCTTGATGGAACACACTCTGAGAACCCAGGTAGGGTATGTTCCAAGAGAGAAAATGATGAAGGTGTTTATACATCATTGGTCTTGCCAACATTGAGCTCTAATCTTGTGAAGAGATAGAGTTGTTAGTCAAGGCCTTGCTATGTGACAATGTTGGATGATATGATGCTATACAGATGGGTTACCAATCTGACTCAATGTTGGATGATATGATGTTATACATATGGGATGTTATACATATGGGTTACCAATCCGACTTATGAGAATTCTTTAGATTGAGAAAGTCCAAGTACCTTGTGTAGTTTATGAATACCTCCCTAGTTAAAAGGGAGCATTGAAATATGTAACTAGGTTAGGTCTTCATAATGACGTGTATTTGTGGTTTTATGTAATTGATGTCAAGAAGAAAATAAAATTAATTTTGTAATGCTTGAATCATGGGTTTCATGATCAAGGAATTTTATTTTATAGTTAAGGCTGTCATTGTTAGCCTTTAGGTTTGGTCATCATGTCATAAAGTCTAATGAGTCAATGACAAAGATTGAAGACCCATTTGGGCATATTGTATATTGTAAAAAAAGAAATTTTTTAAGTCATTAACCCTCTAAGACCATGTCACAAGTGTTAAAATTGGCAACTAGGGCCAAACACCACATGGGTCATCTTATTTATGACCGCTGATATTTTTCTTGGATTCCTCTCTCCGAGAGGTGTAGGATTGATCTAAAGATCATCCGATACCGACATTTACAAATGAAGTTATGAATTTATTTTGATTATGGACAAATTGTCAAGGTCGGCCAACAAACTTATGTAGGATCAAAAGCCCAACAGTCACGTCTATTCAGCGTCAACGTTTGCTATAAATACATGACGCCTTAGCCTCATTTGGTCACACTCATCCTCACATCTCTCTGTCTCTCCCCTCAATGATTGGGTATGCATTTCTGGGCAGCGTTCTCTCTCACAGGTGCGGAGGAAAGGAGGACGAAATTTCTATTTTTGGGCATTGACTGCGTTGACCGAATTCTGGGACAGTTTGACCATGCGTTGACCAGTAGTTCTGACCTGTTTGACTGTATTTTTGGATGAGGTATTTCTGTTTGTACAGGTTGCATTTCTGGGCACAAAAATTGAGGCCAAACATTGACTTTGACCAAAGTTGACTGCAGCTAGGGCTGACCACAGGTTGGCTGTTTGACCAGATTTGACTGGGTTGTTTTTGGGCTGTTTTGAGGGTTGATTCATCTTGCTGTTTGGAGGCCGAAGTTGACTGAAGTTGACCAATTTGTTGAGGGTCAAATCTGCCATGTTGACCAGTGTTGAATTTTTTTGTTAGGGCTCTTTTGTTGTTGTTATGAATTATCAAATTTGCAAATTGTACTATCTCTCTCTCTGCTGAACTATTGAAGACTATAAGAAAAATTGATCAAGGGTTTCCCCACATTGGGGTTTGCCCCTGGCTGGTGCCACATCTTGTGTCCTCTTGTCTTGGCTTGTCTTCTATTGTCTATGTTCTATCTGCATTTTACTATCATGTTGATGTGATTGCTAATCTGAATATTGATATTGGGCTAATAAAGAAATTGAAGTAAAATTTCTTTAAAGCATAGAACATATCATTGTTGCCTAAAATTAACAACAAACCCTCCTTGAAGTCGGCCTACAAAAAGAGAATAAAATGATTACAGAAGGGCATGTCAGCCCAGGCACAAGGTAAAGTCGGCTTATTTTGCATGTGCAAACCACTATAAATAGGGCAGCTTGGCCTCACTTGAAGATAGAATTCGGTCAAGGCAATCTGAACCAAGAAAAGGTACAAAGATCACAAGAAAGAAGCCTCATCACCAAGTGAAGGAAAGAGGAAGACAACAGAACCATTTTCTGATCTGTTTTGGGCTGATTCCCACACGTGCGAAGAATTTACTCTCCAAACTGTAGAAGGAGCTGAGGTATTACAGTCACACTTGAAGGTCAAAACAAGGAAAAGATCAAGGTGTATCTCAAGCCAAGTTGCCAAAAAAGAAACCTCCCCCTAGAGCGAAGAGAATCAAGGTTCTAAAGTTGGTCAATCACACGTGCTAGGGTTTCTGAAGTAGGGCCGAGAACTGCCGGTCTGATCTAAGGGACCGAAATCTGAAGGACAGCCGAGCTAGTAGGTGAAGGAAGAAGGTTGACCATCAGTGCACTACTCAAGGAAGAAGAAGTTGAATCAAGAAACCTTGTGACTTGGTCTTGGAGGGGTTGTTGTATCGAGGATCTTGGTCATGGTCTTGGTTTTAACTTTTCGTCAATTGAAGTCTCAATAAGAAGAAGAATTCATTTGGGTTTTCCTCTCAAGATTGGAGAGGTTTTGGCCTTGGCTGATCGCTTATATTTTGTGTCTCTTGTCTCTTTACTGTTTATGCTTTGGTATTTGTTTGATGAAGTAGAACACTATAATCATATAAGCAAAGAGAAGAACCTAATTTAAAGAAGTTAAAAGCATTCACAAACAGTTATCATTGATAGAGAAATCACCTAATCCTAATGCTAGATTTCTCAAAAGCATTTGAAGTCAGCTCAAATATGTAACTCACGTCGGCCCCATAAACTGTAATCCAATGTTGCACAAATACATAAATATGTCACATATTATCCAACGTTAGGTGCCTCAATGGCTGGGATCTTTGTCCCACATACGCCTTTTAGACCTACAACAGAGGTGTGCCAAGCTGCCTCAGTTCACATTTTGCTTCCATACATCACTTACATTAAAAGATGCTGGAGGAAACACTCAGATCTACTGCTGCCAACAATTCTGTTCCATACTCTGCTTTATTTTCTTGTCTCTCCTTTTTCACTGCTCCTCTGAATTCTTCGAATCATGCCTTAAAATACAAATGCAACCCCTCCAGAAAGTGTTAAGGAAGAGGAGTGTGGAGAACTGCAGAAACAATTCACTGAACCTTCCAAAGATTCCCTCAAAGAGGAATCCTACAGCCATACTTGGCCATTTACTGACACTAGTTCTGCTAGCCATATGGAGAGAGGCATGGAAATCTCTCTGAGCTCGTGGAGACATGTACCCATTTGACTCTGTGGGATCAGATTTTGTGCCATAGGTGAAAGATGGCACAAGCTAGCCATTCACTTTTGCCTGCTCAACATAACTTGCAAACCTTTCCCTAGCTTTGGGAATATCCAAGCCCAAATCTTCAAGGCTATCAGCAACCCTTGTGAAACCTTCCATCATCTGATTTATTGCAATAAAACCTTCACTTGAACATTCCTGCAGTAAATTAAACAGCCTATCATTTTTCTTCTCCATTGCCATAACCAAAGCATTTTTCACAACCTCGTGGTGGAAGAATGGCATGCTAAGGTCCCATATACATTAGCATGCTTCTTCAATAACTGTCCGTCTCATATTCCTCCAATAGTTTGTTGATTTTTTCCTTTGCGTCCTCAACTGTCCAATCGGTGCCACCATGATGGGAACGAACTTGAGGAAAACCATTTTGAAATCTACTGTTCAACTGCTAAAACTATCCTTCATACTGCTGCCCACTTCATTCCGGTACTCATTGCAATGTATATATCATTCAGATCTGTATTTAAATTTTCCCTCCTCTAACTTTATTTGGTGCCATAGATGATGGTTTTCCAGTGGGTGTACAAGCTGCAATATTCATTTGAGTATATCATATACTGTGGTATGATGCCTTGAAACCTGTGCACAAAAGTGTCCATTCTCAAGAGAGCTTTTCATATTTCCAACCTCTGGAACACTAGAATCACTATGCTACCAGGCTGAATGAGGAAAAATCACATGTGATATCCTTATGAAAAATAGTTGATAACAGGGCGTCAGTAATCTAGCACAGAAACACCAAGGGTACCTTGGGTGTAGCAACAATAAACTAGCCAACTGTCACCTCAGCTAGCCTTCTCTTACTTTGGGCTAGTGCATGCTAAAAATTAGAAGATTTTTATGGTTTTAAGTAAAAATTTCACTGTGCCTTGGCAAAATGGGTGAATGGAGAAAGAGAAGAAAATCTGAAAAATAGATTAGTTAATCCCAAACCTGTTGATTAAGAAGATTTCCACAAAGAAACATTAACAAGAAAGAAAGCTATCTAATTGATTAAACATTCGAAATAAAAGAGTAAATCCATTGGTTAAAAGAGAAAACCTTGCATGACCAACCCTGAAAGTACAATTCACAAGCTGACAAGTCCTCAGACTGACTTTTAAGTTTCACCAAAATCAACCTCCTATGCTGCTGCAATGGCAAGAGAGAGTGAGAGATAGATGAAATGTGAAAAGACTCCTAGACCACCAGTCAGAAAAATTCTCACTCACCTCCCCATCTCTTACGGAATGCAAATGGGATGGTACATTCAATGTCTCTCAACATAGTAAAGTATAGATGAAGATAAGAATAGCAAATATAACTCCAAAGGCATCTTTTCTACTAGGGTGCACTTCTTCAAGCTTAGAAAATGAATGTACTTCTCCAAATGATGTGCCCTCTTGCAT
>APFE031066399.1:0-20467 GCA_000404065.3 Pinus taeda
TAATGCATGTCAGTTTAGACAGAAACCCAGTTGAGATCAGAGAAGGGACATTGTACTATCAGTTTGATGAATATTTTTACTATAAAGTAAGCTCATCCATGATGAGGATTTATCTCCTTCAAGTTTGTGCAATTAGATAAGAGGTTAGTGAGTGTGTGAAGCGACCAATTCACACTGGTGGCAGCACTGGACCCCAAGGAAATTGCACAAGGAAATAGGAGGCTTGGAGGACAAAAGACAAGGTTTGTGAGAAGACTTTGACTGTCTATGAGCAACAGAGGGATTGCAGAGAGAGCATGACAGGTTGTGAGTTGATTCTTTCTATAGTCCAGACTATATTTCCACTTGTATGATAATACAGAGTTGGGGTTTTACGCTGAGGCTTTCCCCAGGTAAATTCTTCTGTTTTATGTGTGATTGATTCCTTCTTATCAATTATATGTGTTCTTATTGATGTTGCTCATGTTCGATTAAGCTTCCACTAAATTGTTTGTAGAAGTAGATCAAGTGTTTTGCTTTAGTACATTGCATTACGAGGTGATCTACAGGTGAGAAATTTTTACATGGTATCAGAGCTAGCTGATTTGTAGAAAAAGTTCTACAGGGTATCAGAGCTAGCTGATTTGTAGAAAGATTCTACAAAATTATACATATAAGCTTTTCCCAAATAACAATAAAAATATGTGTTATTTTCATGCATCCACATCAAATTTATCCAAAAGGACCCAACCCCTCAACCAATATCATGTGAACATATGTTACCTTTCATGAAAATACATTTTCTTCTTGAACATACAAATAGACTTTATCCTATTATAAAGAATTATTTTCAAGAAGCCAAATGCTATATGCATGAAATACATACTTTTTTATTTTCAAAGGGTAAAACATATTAGTTAGTATTCCTATGCATATAATTATATAAACTTTATTCAAAGAACCTATCCCCTCAATTATTACTTTTAGTGCACACAAATATGTAAAAATGAAACTAACACAATGGTTATTATTCCTATTCATGAAAATGCATATATTTTTATTTTTTTTCCAAAAGAGTCTTTCACAAATAAAGCTTGACACCATCTTGTATGCAAACACATAGTCTTTCTAGATGAAGGTTAACAAATAATCTTATTTGAAAATTCATAATCTTTCCAAATGAAAGCTAACATATAGTATATTATTCTTGTATATGCATAACACTCTTTAAAAGAAACCGTGTAAATGGATATTCCTTTTTAAAAAGCAAACTATTACCTTAGTTGGTGTATACAATATATACCCTTCTGGCACAATAGCTTTTATTAAATTGCACAATATTAACCATTATTTTCTGCATGTAACATCCATGTTTCTTTTCCAAGAAACTAACTCATTAATTAATTCATTCTCATGTATTAAAAAATAATCAAAAGAAATGGACATAATAGCTATTACTCTTGCATGTAGACATAATCCTTTCCAAAGGAAACTAACATAATATATTTTCAATTATGCATGAAATCCCAATTAGTTATTTTTTTTACGCATGAAAGCTACATTTCCTCCCAAGAAATCTATCTCAAAAGTTTTACTTTCCATGCATGTAAAGTGCATTTCTTTCCAAGAAATATATTTCAGTCAACTATTATTTGCATTCATGCAACACATTTTTGTTTTCAAGGAGGAAATTAACACAACAATTAATGTCTCTATGCATAAAGAATCTTATTCCTTTTTTCAAAATATCTATTATTATTTTGCACATAAAGAGATTTAACACAATGAACTAATCTTTTGTGTATGTAAATACACATTTCGTTTTCTAGGGATCTCGGAAAATAGTTATTATTTGGTTGCACAAAGTTCCCATTTAACATTTTTCAAGTAAAACGATTTCGATAATTTAGTTATTATGCACACAAAATCCATAAATACATTCCCATAATTTCACAACAAATCCTTTTAAGAAAAGAATTATATTTAACCTATGCTCATGCACACAAGAACCGTGGATTTTTTTTCTAATAATATATTTTTTTAAAGACTTAGAACATTTAAACACATGTTTATTTTTTCTTGAAATTGTGTAATAATTATTATTTATATGCAAAAATTCCTTTCTAAGAATTTAGTATAATAGTTATTAGTCATATAGGTATATTTCTTTCATGTAAGAACACCATATATATATATATATAACCAAGCACAAAACAAATTTTTATTTCAAAGCATCTATTCTCTTCCAGGGAACCAACATCATGATTATTGTTTTGTGCACCTCTACATGTATTCTTTTCCTAAAGAAATAATAATATTTTTTCTTTCCATACTTTCAAGAACACATATTTCTTTACAAGAAATTAAATGCATAATACCTACTCCTTCATGCATGACCTACTCCTTCGTGCATGCAAGCATGTAATTCTTTTCAAAAAAACAAACGTATAATAGATACTTTTATTGGATGAAAAAGAAAATACTTATTTTCAAGAACTCAAGTGCACAATAGTTAATTTTTTAATGCATAAAAATATATAAACCTTCCAAAGAAGACCCATGCAAGATATATATTATTCTTGCGTGCAAATGTAAACTCTTTCCAAAATAAGGCTGCCACAATTTATGAAATACATTCATATGAAATATTTTTGACACAAATACTTATCTTGGTAGCCATGATAGCCAATGAACCCCATCCAAACTAGGTTAAGTTGAGTGGTAATAGTAGTTTCATAGGCCTTAAAAGGATTTCCAATGAGATATTCTAATTAGGAATTCAACTCTTGAACACTCATATGAGCATCCAAATTTTATCACATCACGCCTAATGATGCAATATTTATAGGTTTCCTCTTCCCTAAAACAACATTCATGAGCTTCAAACTTGTGACAAAGCCTAAGACAAAACTTAGGATTATGAAGCAATAGTGCTAATGAGACTCAAGCATGAAGGGAGATGATTAGAAGAGAAACAAGAAGCTAACAAAGATTCAAATGGAGAAGGAATGAAAACTTTGATAAGGACTGTAAATATACGAGACCCTTGATATTTGAATGTCTTGGAGATGTGTTTATGAATGTGAAAGATGTCAATGTTGCAAATAAGAAGATGTCATGATGAAAGACCATCATAAAAGGTAACTTTTATTTATGCTCATTTTTATTTTTGAACAACATCTGGTTGGGTTGAAATAGGGCTACCAAAAGAAATTTTTATATGTCACCTACAACTGAGAATGGATGGAATGTACTAAAATAAACATGACCTAGAAGAGGTAGTTGTATGAAGGAAAGCTAGGTGTCGGCAGAAGATCTATTTCGAAGGAAAAGAAGGATAACATAACTATTGGTTAAACCCTATGGTTCATTGAAGGAAAGTGATGGATGGATGATTCCTTACAAGATCAAGGCTTCATGATGAACAATTTGAAATTCATGACATCGAAAGGAGGGGACATACAAGTAGTTGATAGTACCATAATCTCCACCAAAGCATTGTTGTTGGAAACAAGTCCCTAATTGAGATGGAGATTAAGCAAGTCCCAAGTTAAGAGGGAGCTTTATATATTCCTTTTATAGGAATGAGTTGGTCCTCCCTAGTTAAGAGGGAGTGACAGATATGGTTCTCTACTTCATGTGTCATGCACTAGACTAATGCACTAGACTAATGCACTAGACTAGGACTTACTGTTGTAAGTCTTAGTGAAGGCCATGAGGAGAGATATACACATAATTATTTTCTTCATGTTATGAAGAAAGAATGGAGGATTCAGTAAGAACCAAAGATTGATTTCGATACTCTTTGAGGATGTGGTAGGGAATCCAATAGGTAAGAGTAGTTAAAGAGGAAATTCCTTGAGGATGTGTTATTCCAAGATAGGATTTGTCCTAAAAGGGTGTACCTTGTGAACACCTAGGTTTGGTATGTGCCTTAATAGATAATGATGATGGTTTTTATCAGTCATTGGTCTCACCATAATTGTGCCACGATATTATGGAGAGATAGAATTGTTAGTCAAGGCCTTGCTATGTGACAATGTTGGTTGGTATGATAAGATTCTCTAGCATAAGCTAAGGAGGTAGCTTATGAGATGGCTTACCAATCCAACTTTCGTTATGAGAATTGTTTAGTTTGAGAATGTCCAATTACCTTGTATGGATTATGAATGCCTTCTTAGTTAAGAGGGAGTGTTGAAATATGTAACTAGGTCCAGTCTACATAATGACATATTAATCATGATTTTATGTATTTGATGTAAAGAGAAAAGGAAATTTGTTATATTCATTCTTGAGGCATGGTTTTCATGCTCAAGGGAAATTTATTTTATAGGTCAGGCACCCATTGAGTGCTTCTAAGGCTTTTGACTGAGTCAAAAAGTCACAAGGGTCATTGTCATGTATGGAAGACCCTTTTGGGCATGTTACATATTGTAAAGAAAATTTCATTTGAGTTAAGATAAAGTCAAAGAGCCTCCAAGACCTTGTCATGGTGCCTTAAGCAAGTCAATCTAAAGGAAGAAATTCATACCCCTGGAAAGCCTATATATAAAAAGGAACTCAACCTCATTTGGACACAAAAAAAGAAAGTTTGATCTCATAAAGAAAGAAGTTGGAAAAGGAACAAAATCAAGTATAAGAAGAATAAAATCAAGATCGAAGCTTTGGATCTCTCTCTCTCTCTCTTGTGTTATGGTTGCTAAAGTTTGTTGGGAAAGTTGAGTTTCTAAAAAATTGTTGGGAAAGTCAAAGTGCTGGAAAGTTGTTGGGAAAGTCAAATTGATGGAAAGTTAATGGGGTCAAAGCTACAAAAGAAACTATTGGGTTAAAGTTATAGAAGAAACTACTAGGTCGAAATTGCATAAGAAACTGATGGGTCGAAATTGTAGAAGAAATTGTTGGGTCGAAATTGCAGAAGATACTGCTAGGTTAAAATTGCAAAAGAAACTACCACGTCTAAGTTGTAGAAGAAACTGTTCTGGTCAAATTTTTTGGTGTCAAAATTGTTGGAAAGAAATCTCATCAAGGAGAAAGGTTGACATGGTATTGGAGGGGTCTTTTTCAAGGCTCTTAGATCTTGGAATTTGTCATTTTAAGATTATATAAGAAGAGAATAATTCTTGTGAGTTTTCCTCTCAAGAGGAGAGGTTTTGGCCCTTGCTATAATCCTACATTTCATGTCCTTTTGTCTCTTTGATTTTTCATTATTTGGCACTTGTTTGATGATAGAAAACACAATAATAATCAAGTTGAAGAAGAAGCTAAGCATGTTAAGTATAAATACCTCACAAATTATTATCAAAGTAAGAGGAATCATTTAATCTAGTTACCCTAAATTTATCAACAATGCCTACAGAACACAAAGGGAGTCCTTCACTGATTTAATGGTTCCTTAATACTTCCATTTTCTTAGTGCCTTATGTGCTTAGTTAAGAGAAATTTCTTAGAAAATTATTTTCCCCTTTATGCTGGGCTAAAAGGTTCCACACTGAATTCCTTACCCAATTTTAGTTAAAATCACAATTCCAAATATGACTTTTATGATTTTTATGATTTATTTTCTCCTTCTATTTAGAGTCATTGTCTCAACACCCACTTATGGTTCTATTACATTCTATATGTTTTTTTTTTTTTTTTTCATGTCATTCTCTATAATTCCCTTACTCGTTCACATATGACAAAATGACATAATCATCTCATTTTTAACATCACACACTACTACTTTCTTCCTCAGCCCACACCATAACCTACCTTCATGATAATATGGGGTCCCCATCTAGGGCTATATGGCCAAATAAGAAGTCTCAAGAATAGGTACATAGCCCATACGTTTGGGAAAATTTAGTAACACTCCCCATTTATTCCCATAATTGCTAGGAATTGGGTAGTTGAACTACAAAATATGAAATTTGAACACTTAATTCAAAGTATGATAGAAAATTCCCATTTTTCCCCTTTTAGGTTCTTCTTAGGTATCAAGATCCTTGTTTATTGATTTTTATTTTAGATTTGTAGCAATATATAAATAAAAGTAATATTACATTAAATAAAATATGTCAAGATATCCATACTAAACATTTCCATCATTATAATTCATAAATTAAAATTACAAAAAATAAGGTTTTAAAAAGCAGTGTTACAATCCCCACCCCCTTAAACAAACGCCATCCTTCATATATCGTAAACAAAAATGGTTATGCATTTTTTCATGGCTTCCTCCATTCCCATGCTACCTCATCAACTCCAGAGTGTTTAAAAATGTAGCAATAAATTCTCAACATGATTTTTCCTTGATTAAATTGAGGAAATTCGAATGTCCATGTCAACAGACAACTTGGATGATGTTTACTTGTGTGACATGACTTGTGTCACCCAGTCTACTCAGTAAATTCAATTTGGAGGAGTTAGAGTTCAATTTTACATGTGTGATTGCTAATTTGTAGCAATCAAGGTCATCTATCTCAAGTTGTTTTCAACTAAACTAGTTCTAACATTAGGAGGAACTAGTGGAAGGTCAGTTAAGTAGTGGAACTTCAAGGAAACTCAATGATCATCCATTTAACTGAGTAATAAACCCAAAATATCTAGTGCATCTAGAGAATTCGATTAACCCAGTTGAGGTGGAGATTCCAGGGCAATGTAACATCAATTGTAGACTAGTCTTGAGTGTACAAGTGTTGCATGTAGTCAGATGACCAACCTAAGGAATTGTGTAATTCAATTAGAGGATTTTCCTAAATAATAGGGGATAATTCCTAAAGGAACATATAAAGGAAATAAGATCTCAAGCTGAGAAAATTTTTGACTAAGTCTGGGTCAGTGACCTTCAGTGAGTAGAGAGAAAGGTTATGCACTTGCAAGGTGAGCTGAGTTGAGAAAAGAAATTGTAATACATCTCTATTCATTTGATTAATGCAAGAGGCATTGGGGTTTTTAGTAGATTATTTCCCCAGATAAAAATAATTATTGCATGTGTGTTATGCATTCTTGTAGGTCTGAGATTTCTATTCTAAATTGTGAAATAATGTCCGCAGAGAAGTAGTGTAGGTTTGTGTCATGTGATTTTGATTAAAACTTCATTAAAAGATGCAAATATACAACCTAATTGCTACCTGGGATTAGAGTTCGATTCACAATAGAGTAAAAAATTTGAAGTTGTTTCTTAGAGGTTCAAATTTGAAGATTAGAGTAGTGAGATTTCTCGAGAGCTGAGAAGAAGACCTTCAATGGACCAAGGCTAGAGTATGTCTTGGAAGGCACCTCTAATTTTGTTGCATGGAAGGACCACATAGAGGCAGTATTGGATGACAATGGATTGTTAGAATAAATCAAGATAAATGTTGCAAAACCACAAGCATCTGATGCCCAAAACCTTGACTAGTGGGAGAAAGATGTAGCCAAGGAGAATAATCTTGGAGGTAGTACAGAATCATAATTTCTCGAATCTCCATAGAAAAGAAACATTTTTTGCGATGTGGAAATCACTGAAAAAATGTTCGAGCATAGTAGTGACCACAAGAAGCTGGTGATTAATGATAAACTTCTAAGTATCAAGTTGCAAAAGAATGACACAATTCTGAGGTATCTCAGAAAGTTTACAAAGTGTTGTGATGAACTTGGCGGGGTTGGTGTTAACGTGTTATCCATTAATTTGTCACACTCCCCATCTCATACCCTGAGCTGTCAAACTTTGCCCAAAATGTCACAAAGTGACAAAATTTGTCAATGAATTCACCATGAAAAACATTGATCATAGCATCCCTGAAAAGAAGAAGAAGAAATTCCTTGAAGTAATTCTAGAAGAGCTTGTCAAAAAAACCCTATTTGCAAGCCCAATGCTATTTTTAGCAGGAAAAACTATGCTTACCCTTTGGTCTAACTAGTAACTAGCACTAGCAACATGAAATGGGATAGGAAAATCCATACCGGTCCTCTTCAGGTAGTTTCTCCAAAAAGGGAGCATAAGATTCTCTTACTACAAAGCTTGAGAACAATGAGATGGTTATTGTTGAATAAGGATATGGTCGATTTCTCCCATTTTGAGTCCTTGATCCTACCTTTAGGGATCTTACCATTAATATGCTGACCTTCTTCCCCCTTTTGTGGATCGCTAACTCCCTATCCTTCCATATAAATACATTCCCATATAGCCTCAAGTGGTTGGTTGGACTAGATTAGTCATGTTGCTACTAAATTGTGCCTAATTGCTAACAATTTGTGAAGGAAAAAGGAGAGCTTGAGAATTCTTGGCTTGGACATGGAAACCCATCCAAAAGTAGGCTTCCCACATTAAGGCAATGGTTGTATGCTTACCTCATGTGTTTATTATTAATACAATGCATGTTTACTTTCCAAAAGCATGTAAATGACTACTTTCTTAGTATGATGCTCCTTGATCTGTCGTATGCTTTACATTAGGATGAATATGTTATGTTTTTCCTTTGTTTTCCTTGTTTGATCTCTCTTGTAGGTATTCATTCAAAACATAATAGAAAGGATCAAGATTGGAAGTGAGGAGATCCTTATCGACATTGAAAAGATACTGCATAGGAGTGAGGTACGCCATCTATCCTCTCTCATCTCATTCTAACTTAAACTAGAATAGTTTTGCATGTATTTGTTTCAATTGTTACTAGATCCACTCATTGGACTAGAGGGATCACTTCTATTTGTAGAAGGAATTTCCTAGATAACATAATGTCCCTAAAGAAGACATGATAACCTTATCCCTTTTGGGCCTTCCCAAGAGTTGGCATAGCTATCAAGATTTTATGAATGGGAGGGAGAAACTACCAAGTTGGGAGTGCTTATGGTTTGATTTCATATAGGATGAAATAAGGACAAATATTGGAGATGGGATTTCATCCAAGGGAAATGATGAAGAAAAAATTGCGTTAGCTAGAAAGGAGAAGAAGGGAAAAGCAAACAAATCCCAATCCAAACCAAAATCTAGTCAAGGGGGAAAGAAGAAATATTTTTCAAAAATTAAATGCTTCCATTGTCATGAATTAGGTCATTATGCCATGAAGTCTCCACATAAGAAGGAAAGCACAAAGACCTAAGGAGGAGAAACAAGTGAAGCTTTGGCTTCACAGTTTGAGCTTGAATTTACCCTCATTTCATGCATGGTCAGCATAGTGATGGGAAGCGTGTGGTACTTAGACTCAGGTGCATCATTCCACACGATGGGAAATAAATATTTTTTTCAGTGACATGGAGGAAAAATATTTGTAGATGCACATCGATATGGAGGACGATGGAAGGTATAGTGCAACTGAGAATCTTACAGTCAGCTTTTAGAGGGAGTGATTCTTCGTCCTCAGGCTGAAGGATGTCACGTTCATTTTGGGCCTAAAGAAAAATCTCATCTCTGTTGTAGTGTTAGAAGATTGTGGTTATGATGTGTTCTTTAGCATAGGAAAGGCATTCCTAAGACACATAGCCATGAGATAGATGAAGTAGATTGAGATTCTTGTGAAAAACTTGTACAAGCTAGATGTGGAGAGTTGTGTTGCATTGAGCACAAATGTGGAGAAGGTGCACAACCTCGATGTCATTGAAATTTGGAATAAAATACTTGGCCATTTGCATCATGGAACTTTGAATATCATTTAGTAGATAACCACATGCCTCCTCAAAGGAGAACTTGAGCAACAATATGTACCTTGGGGAAGTACACAAAATCCACATTTCATGATCGGGATAACAAAACACATGCACTCTTGGAAAGGATCCACTTTTGTGGACCTTTCTTGATAGCATCCACTACCAGGCACAAATAGTATTTCATTTTTATTCATGACTTCTCATGAAATTGTTAGATCTTCTTCATGTGGAAGAAGGATGAGACATTCTCAAAGTTAAAAGAATTCAAGGCACTGGTTGAGAAATAAATGGGCAACAAAGTGAAGGCTCTCAGGAATGATAATGGAGGTGAGTACGTGTCAAATGAATTTAAACTTTTATGTGAAAAGAAAGCCTTCGACGAGAGTTGACATCACCCCACAACCCATAGAAAAATGGGGTGGCTAAGAGAAAGAATCATAACATTGTGGGAGTAGCGAGGGTGATGTTCCATGATCAATGCCTACTTTTTCATTTATGGGTCAAGGTGTGCAACGCAACAATCTATTTGTAGAATTGGAGTCATCTTTGGATTCTAGGCGTTATTACACTGGAGGAGTCCTCCTCGAGGAGAAAGTCAAATGTGTCACACTTCATGATTTTTGGAGCCTTTGTTTACTTCCATGTATGCAAAGAATCAAGGAAGAATCTAGAACAAACAACATGATTGGGGTATTTTGTGGTTACACATAAACTCCCCACAACTATCGTGTGTACTTGCTATCCCTCAGAATGATAGTTCTGCGAAGGGATGTAAATTTTGATGAAGGAAAAGCAATGCAATTATCTCTTGAGAGGAAGCTTCATATAACTAGAAGAGGAGATTTTACCTCTAAAGGAGGAACCTCAAGAAGTTATGGAGAAAGCACAAATTGAGGAGTAGAGAGTGGAGATAACCAATTAATCAGAACCATCTAGAGAAGGAAGCAAAAGGACCAAGGAAGCTAAGAGACTTATGCAGGATGTGAGGAAGAATGTAGGTGCTCCTTCAAGTCAATGCATGTAGAGAAGGTCACCATATGGGTAGACTAGCTACATGGTTGTTACACAGTATTTTGTCACACTCCGAGTCTCATATCCTAAGTGTTGCACTTTGTGTCGTCAATGTTGCAAGTGTCGCAAAGTGACAAAAATTATAAAAAACAATGTATCCACCATCAAACATGTTTAGAAGCATCCCTAAATGAAAAATAAGACTTTCCTTGAAGAAATTGTGAAGAACTTATCCAAAACATTGTTTTGCAAGTCCAGTGCTACTTTTAGCAGACAAAATCCCACTGGTAACCTTTTGTCTAGCTAGCGAATAGCACTCACCACCTGCCTTTTGATAAGAAAGTAAAAGTTGGTCCTCTTCAGGTAGTTTTGCCTAAAATGGAGGAGAATATTCTCCTACTAAATTCCTCGAGAATGACGAGTTGGTTGTAGTTGAATGAGGATTAGAGCGAGACCTCCCATTCCTAGTTCTTGATCCCAATTTAATGGATCTTCCCGTTGAAATGTGGAACCTATCCCTCCTATTATGGATCCTCAACTCCCTCTCCTTCCCTATAAATCAAACCCTATCATCTAATAATTTGTTATTGGTTAAAGAATTATTAGCTATTTTTAAAACCATAAAGAAATGGTAGTTATATTTTCTTAGCTTTCATCTAAACATTTACTTTTCAAATTAAATTAGATTACATTGCATTGAAAATTCATTTTTGGGATTATCATTGAGCATAGATTACATTTCTTAGTGTCAAAAGCTGAAAAATGCATTTTCATCAATTGGGAAGAAAAGTTTAAAAAAAAAACATTTTACTTTTGGTAGGTGCATTGGAATAGTGAAAGCGAAAATTCTAGTTAGGAAGCTTTATTTGTTGCATACTTGATTGTCTCATCAATGTTTACCTTTTTTCCCTACACTAGTTAACTTTCATCAAAATGAAAAGAATCTTTTTTTCGCATATTATTTGCATCATAGGTGGGTTCCGGTGATATCGATCTTTGAGCCTTAAAAATGAAACTTAATCCAATATCAAAGTTAAAATTTACCTCAATTAACCTAAGGAGCATTTGGAACATTAACGAAAACATTTAGAGGTATAGGCTAGAGATGTGTTCCCACGTCATTAAACATAGGAGTTGTCATTATTTTACAATGTTGTATCCCAGGGGTGAAATATTGTTCCACAAAAAGAAGTGTATAGGACTGTTCACCAATACTTTTAGGGATATTGTAGGTGCTCCATGCATGGTAAGTATATGGGAATGCTCTCATCGAATGGTTATGCATTAGACAACACTGCTAATACGACACTTCCACATAGTGTCGTGTATATTTTTGGAGTGACCAATAGGTTGCTATCCATCCATATGTAATAAAGTCAACTGCATCGTATACCATGATACACCAAACAAAACATTCAGGGAGATTGTTTGTCGTACATTAAGTCCTTGTTTTGTGAAGTTATATATTTTAGTTCACAGTTTCTTGGTAAACCTTTATGCCTAGTTACCCATTTTTTATTTATTTTTGTTAAATTATAAAATCAATTAATTGACCATGGGAAAATATCTTTCCTGTGGAATACTCCTTAGTAGATCTTAGGTTGAGACTAATTGAAATAATTCCCATGTCAACCAACCATTAAACCCCTCTGACAGGAATCTTGGTCCTTTCTCTTCTTTTGGAAATGTTGGTGCTTCCTATATGCAAAAGTTGTCCCTTCCCAGGTTTACCATTGGTTTTCCAATTTTCTTATTTTCGACCCCAATGGTTCTAAATGTCCAAACGGCTCCTCAACTAGGCTCTCCTCCACCTGAACTATGTCAACCTTTGGTTGAGCCTAAAGTTAACTCTTTACCTTCTTCGCTTGTTCAGTCTTCTTCATCTTCTTCATCTTCATCTAGTGAAAGCCTACAAGTAAGTAACTAGGTGGATAAAAAGAAGAACGAAAGGAATATTAAGAATAATAAAAATAAGGAAAGGGCCAACTAAGCAACCATTACTACAGATGCAACTAATGTTAAAAAATATTCCAATCGACCTTGTAAAGTGAAATTCCCATGAAAGCTTTGTAAGGGTGACCACCTTCTTCGAGAATGTCCTAGTATTCCCAAAATATTAGAAGTGTGGTCCACGGGTTCACATCGAACTTTGCCATTGACCTATGGATATCATGGTAATGATAAACCTTCAACTAATGATAGTAAAGCCCACGGGAAAAAGGGAAAAATCAAATCTCCCTGTAGGTTATGTGAAGGGCATCATCCTATTCACCATTTTGCTTATATGGATGAAGCCTCTAACATGTTGGATATCCTTATCACTTCTCAACCTCGTCTTCCAAATGGTCAAAAAATTTCCCTTGATCCTCCACTAGTTGATCAAGTGATTGATCAAAACTCATCTATGGTAAATACCACTCTCTCTGAAAGTGAATCCCATGAGTCTGTTTTCGACCAACCATTGGTAAAAAAAATGATTGATCTAATTTCACTTTTAGTTGATCAAATTTCTTCTGGTTTCTTCAAATTCCAAAGAATTAGGGGGAAATCCTCATGTTCCCATGGTGCAGGGGGGCAATCCTCCTATTCCCATGGTATGGGGGGGTGGATCCTCCAATTCCTGTAACACAAGAGAGAAGTCCTCCCATTATGATGGCACCATCTCCAAGTAGTTTAGTCACTTTCTTTGATTGGAGTCGAGTGGCAAGATATCACCTTCCTTCCTATATTCCCTTTCAAGTCACAGTACAGGTTTATAATACAGATGTACCTAGCACAATCATAGATGAAGGCGCATATATTAGTCTTATGTCCTCAACTACTTGGAAAGATTTAGGTTCTCTGCAGCTTGTCCCCATTACCCAAAGTCTCTTAGATTTTAATAAAGGAACCAGTCAACCCTTAGGAATCCTTATGAAATTTCCTATTTATTTGGGAGGAAAAATAGTCTATCTTAGTGTGCTAGTTTTCCAAGGCCCTTTGGATTTTAATTTACTCCTCGGTCATGACCATGTTTATGTCACGGGAGTTCTTTTCTCTTCTCTCTTTCATGTCATATCTTTCCTGCATGAAGGAAGAATTGTGGTCATTCGTCAAATTTCATTCATTGGTCCTAATTTGACCCTCAATCAACCATCTTCCCTAAATGGTCCTTGTATGCAAGTGGTATGACCCCCTCCACAAGTTAATTATGTGGCAACTTATTCTGTGCCCACATCTACTGGTGATCTAGTCAGTGATATAGTGCATCATGGACTAGGGCATTAGAACCTTACCTTTCCATTAGATCACTTGACATGTATCCCTTCCAGAGAATTTTTCTCCTGTGTGATGAGAATCTCTCGGAAGCTATCACCTCTTATAGGCCATAATCAAGGTACCATGAGGATAGTTCTTTTACTATGTCAACCTCACTAAAAAATGAAATATGTCCCTATGAGAATGGTTCTTTTATTGTGTCAAGGTAATTAAAAAATGAAACAAGCTGTCATGAGCATAATTTCTTACTTGTGTCAAGCTCGTTAAAAAATGAAACAAGGTGTCATGAGCATGGTTCTTTTCCTGTCAAGCTCGTTAAAAAATGAAACAAGTCCCCTTCTAATTCGAGTCTTTGATTAGATCTCCTAAATTCCCAGTTGAGTCTTTCACTTGATCTCATAAGTGAGCCTTCATTCCATCCACCTGTTAGTAACTACTAGTCTACATAGGTGAATGAAATGAATATTGCAGGCATGTACCTCGAATTGAGTCATTATGTTGGGGGTATGCAAACCAAACTCAATCATAGTTTATCCTTGTTTCAAGCTTATGTAAAAATGAAACCAAACACAAGCATATTTTGTTTCCATTTAAAGCTTGTGTAAAAATGAAACCAACTCGAAGAATATATTTTTCCCATGTTTTAAGCTTGTGAAAAAATGAAACAATATTCATGTATACTCAAGCATAGTTTCCCATGTTTCAATCTTATGTAAAAATGAAACCATTCCCACTTTACCTCTTGTGATTGCCATTTTTAGAAGCATGTTTTTGCCAAATGAGCCTTGGTTTTTTCATTCCATCATCACCATCTCTTTGGTCGATCATATGATTTCACTTGGCTATTTTACCATTGCCTAAGGAACATCCACACTGAGTGGTCTTATTAGCCAACCTCCTGAACTTTACATGTTTTTAATAGTTCCATCATGACTAGAAATAATTGTTATCCTTTTATATTATTATTTCCTCCAAGTGGAGTCCTCTTTCAGCTCTTTTTAGACTCTCAAAATATGAAAAGATTGATGATCACTTATCTTTTCGAACTCGTAAAATTAAATGAAAAGACGTCTACTCAGTATAAGTTTAACCCTTTTCCAGACTGAGATAGACTAGTTATGAAAATGGAAGACCTTAGTCAAACATGACGAAGAGGTTCTCTTGAATATTGTTTTCTACCTTTACAGATTCAAGAGACTATCTACGGAAAGGGATCTCTAGAGTTTCCATTTTGCCTCTTTTTCAAACTCTGTAAACATGAAAAATATGTTGAGTTACCCCTTCGTCAGACTCGTAAAACTAAAACAACGAATGACTTGTCATCATGAGGAGACTGAGCTACTCCTTCCTATGTTTCGTTACAAATAATAGGATGGATTCATCCAAAGGATGAACTTATACGACAAGCATATGGTATCCTATTCAATATTGGGATTAAAAATAAAGAGGTACTTGCTAGAAATAGTTGGGGGGGGGATGGAAGTAAACATATATCTTGTAATTTGTATAAAGGCACCATATCACTCTTAAACATGACACTTTCCATATCTCATGTCAGGTTTGGGTTATCCTCACTTTGTCACTTGTCTTACCACGTTTTGGAAACCATTTTTCTCTCATATGATTATATCATATTATCACGATGACCTTTGATACTATGTTGAGTCAAATGTTTCCAAATTCTGGAGTCGTTTCATTGATATGTTCAAGAGAAGTCCCATCTACAATTCAAACCACTTATACCCAATTTGACTTTTCTACCACAATCCTGAATCACTCTTGCCAACTCTGACAAATCCTAAGTTTCGTATCGATGATGTGGGAAAAATTTTGGGCCTCCTTCGATTGATCACTTCATGTCGATTCCAGCTCATTATCTATGAAAATGATCTAGAAATTTTGTTTCAGTACCTTGGATCTTGTGTACCTCAATGGGAGGTTCTTTGCATTCAATGATAGGTTCACATCAGTGGCCTTTGATCGAATGATTCTATGAGTGTTCGAATTTAGTTTCATTGTTCACACTCGCAGATTATGTTTTCGTACCTTGACATCCATTTTCATCATTGGTGGTTTATCTCATGCCTATTAATGGTTTACATCATTGACTAGTAATCAGGTGGTTTCTACCATGTTCGACTTCAACCCATTTATTCAGTTGGTTATATTCGTACTTTGGTTGGATCAGGACAGAGATGAAGACCTTGGGTTTCATTTGATAAATCCAGGCTACATGGAGTTATTAAGTATTCATGATTCTACACATGATCCCTTCTATTCAGATCGTTTCATCCATGCAATGGATTCATACAAATGATACCTTCTATTTGGATGGCTATGTCCATGCTGTGGATTCATACACATGATCCCTTCTATTTGGATGGTTGTATCCATGCTGTGGATCCATGCACATGATCCTTTCTAGTTAGATGGTTGCATCCATGTCATGGATCTATGTATTGTTCGATGCTTACACTTTGATAATACTTACATTAAAAATGTCAGATATATTGTATTATGTTTGATTTGCAAGTCCCCTGACGATGGATCTCCAAAGTCCTTGCCTTGATTTGTAAAGAATTTCAGCCATCACTTCTCGTTCTAACTTCGTGCTTTAAGGGGAATTCATTATAGAGTATTTTGTCACACTCCCAGTCTCATATCCTAAGTGTCGCAGTTTGTGTCATCAATGTCACAAGTGTTGCAAAGTGACAAAATCCATCAAGAACAATGTATTCACCATGAAACATGTTTAGAACCATCCCCGAAGGAAGAAGAAGGCTTTCCTTGAAGGAATTCTAAAGTAATTGTCTAGAACCTTGTTTTGCAAGTCCAACACTACTTTTAGCAGACAAAACCATGTTGGTAACCTTTTGTCTAACTAGTGACTAGTGTTGCGAGCATGCCTTTTGATAGGAAAATACGTGCTAGCCCTCTTCAAGAATTTTTTTCCTAAAATGGAGGAGAATCTTGTCCCACTAGAAGTCTCTAGAATGACGAGTTGGTTGTAGTTGAATGAGAATTAGAGTGAGACCTCCCGTTCCTGGTTCTTGATCCTACTTTAATGGATCTTCCCCTTGAAATGTGGAACCTCTCCCTCCCTTTATGGATCCTCAACTCACTCTCCTTCCCTATAAATAAAACCCTTTCCATATACTTTTGGTTAGCTATTGGTTGGCTATTGCTTGGTTGCATTCCTAGTGTTGAACTATGCCCAAATGTTGCCCATTTTGCTAAGGAGAAAGGAGTGCTTGAAGGTTAAGGCTAGGACTTGGGAACTCACATAAAGGAGCCTTCCAACATAAAGGCTTAAGTGGTTATAGTGATCTCTTTACTATCTATTAATAATACATTATGTGTTTTCTTTCCATAAATGTGTTGATTATAGCTCATTTGGTATAATAATCCTTGATATGTTATATGGTTTATATTGGAATGGTTTTTGCCATGTATGTGTTTGTTGTTTCCACATGATTCTCCTTTCAAGTATTCGTTCACATCGGTGAAGAGGAGATCGATCTTGGAAGTGATAGAATTAAGGATGACACCAATGGATTTTAAAATCAGAGTGAGGTAGGCCATCTACCCTCCTTTGTGTTTTCTAGTATAAGCTAGGAAATTTTTCACACATTTGTCTAGTTTGTTGCTAGATCTTCCCATAGGAGTAGAGTGATCATTTTTGTCTGCACAACAATGGCTTTAATGACTAAGCTTGTAGAGACTGAATCATTCTCTTTTAAGGAAGAAGTAGAGAAACTTGTATGGGTTAATGCAATGGTGGAGGAATCTAAATCCATTATAAAGAATAATGCTTGGGAAGTGGTTTGAAGACCAACAAATAAATTAGTTGTGGGTTGGAGATGGATCTTCAAGGAAAATCATGTAGCATATGGAAGCATGAAAAAGCAAAAGGCCATATTTTTGGTCAAAGGGTACTCTCAAGTTGTGGGGATTGACTACGAGGAGACCTTTGCTCCTATAGCAAGGTATTAATCCATCAAATCAATTCTTTCTCTAGTTGCACATATGGGGTGGAAGATCCACCAGATGGTTGTGAAAACAACATTCCTTAATGGAGTTATTAAGGAGTAGGTATATATCGATCAACCATAAGGCTTCGAGACTTTTGATTATGAGTCTCATGTGTGCAGAATCAAGCGAGAATTGTATGGTCTCAAGCAAGCACCCAATTCTTGGTACACTAAGATTGATAGCTATTTCATTGGTTTCGGATGCACCAAAATTTAAGCGGATGAGAAACTCTATCATATATTGGCAGAAGGAAAATTGTTGATTATTTTCATATATGTTGATGAGTTGATTTTAATTGGTGATGAGTAGTTGATCAGACCTTGCAAGGAGGAACTTGCAAGAGAGTTTCAAATGAAGGAAATGGGTTTCATGCACTACTTCCTCAGATTGGAAGCATGGCAAGGTTGTGGGAAATTGTTTGTCTCTCAAGGCAATTATGTTTACGAGATAATTCAAATATTTCGCATGGACAATTGCAAACCCATGGAGACACCTCTAGCGACCAACTAGCGGAAAGAGGATGACACTTCAAGAGAGGAAGTGGATGTTATTATTTAACGACAATTGATGAGTTCACTAATGTATCTTGTGAACACACGACCAAATATGTGCTATGAAGTCAACCAGTTGAGCCAAGCTATGGTTAGGCCAACCAAATTGTATTAGAGTGAAGCTAAGCATGTTATACAATTCGGTGAATGGAAGAGAGAAAATACCAAGTTGGGAGTGCTTATGTTTTGATTTGGTAGAGGAGGAAATAAGGAAGAATACCAGAGATGGGACTTCATGGAAGGGTGAGGATGAAGAAAAAATTGTATTGGATAGAAAGCAAAAGAAGGGAAAATGGAATAAATCCCAATACAAAACTAGAATCTAGTCAAGGGGGAAAGAAGAAAGATTTGTAAAAAAATTAAATGCTTCCATTGTCAAGAATTTGGGCACTATGCCACGAACTGTCTACATAATAAAAAACACAATAATACCTCAGAGGAGCAGTAGGTGAAGCTTTGGCTCCATAGTTCACACTTGAATTTAACCTCATTGCATGCATGGCCAACACAATGATGGGCTGCATGTGCTACCTAGACTCAAGTGCATCATTCCACATGACGGGCAATAAATATTTTTTCGATGAACTAGAGGAGAAATATTTTCATGTGCACATCGAGATGGGGGAAGACAAAAGATATAGCTTGACCGAGATTGGTACAATCACCTTTTAGAGGGAGTCTTGCTTCCCCCTCAGGCTAAAGGATGGCATGTTCATTTTAGGCCTAAAGAAAAATATTGTCTTTGTTGCAGTGTTGGAAGACTATGGCTATGATGTGATATTTAGCAAAGGAAAGACATTACTGAGACACAACCATGAACTAGGTGAAGTAGATCGAGGTTCGTGTGAAGAACCTATACAAGATAGATGTGGAGGATTGGGTTGCATTGACCACAAAACCTGAGAAGTTGTAGAGTCGTGATGTTGGTGAACTTTGGCATAAAACACTAGGTTATTTACATCATGGCACTTTGAATATCATGCAATAGATAACCACATGCCTCCTCAAATGAGCACTTGAAGCAACGAGATATATGAAAAGGATGTACCTTGGGGAAGTACACATAATCCACATTCCATGATCAAGACAAAAAAGTACATGAAGTCCTATAAAGGATTCACTTTATGTTTATGGACCTTTCTCAATAGCCTCCATTGTCAGGCACAAATATTTTGTCATTTTTATTGAGGACTTGTGACGAAAGTGTTGGATCTTCTTCATGGAGAAGAAGGATGAGACATTCTCCAAGTTCATAGAATTCAAAGCACTTGTTCAGAAATAAATGGGCAAGAAGGTGAAGCCTCTTAGGAGCGATAATGGAGGTGAGTACGTGTCAAATGAATTTAAAAATTTATATGAAAAAGAAGGAATTCGATTAGAGTTGACAACACCCCACAACCCACAACAGAATGGAGTGGCTAAGAGAAATAACAATAACATTGTGGGAGCAATGAGGGAAATGTTACATGATTAAGTCCTACCTTTGCATTTGTGGTCCGAGGGAATCTGTTTAGAGTATCAGATTCCTAATCAGATTATGGGCATGATTACACGGAGGAGTTTTTCTCTGGGAGAAACCCAGATGTGTCGCACTTCAGGATTTTTGGAGCCTTTATTTACTGCCATGTCTCCAAAGGTTCAAGGAAGAAGGTAGAGTCGACAACAAAATTGGGTGTTAATGTGGGATACAGAGAAACTCCCCACAAATAATGTGTGTACTTCACATCCATGATAATGACAACTGAGTGAAAAGATGTAAAATTTGATGAATACAAAGTGATACAGTTCTCTCTTGAGAGATGGGAGATTCAGATCCTAATAAGAGAGTAGCTTTTAGCTCCAAAGGAGGAACCTTAAAAAGTTGTGGAGTAGCCAAAAAATGAGGAGCAAAGAGTGGAGACAACCACTCAGTCATAACCATCTAGAGAATGCATGAAAAGGATCAAGGAAGATGAGAGACTTATGCAGGATGTGAGGGAGAATGTGGGTTCTCCTTCAAGTCACTGTAGGTAGAGAAGGTCACCAGATCG